>SNQJ01S0208567.1:0-11180 GCA_010110895.2 Picea sitchensis | reverse complement strand
CACTTTGACTACTTTGACCTTTTGGGGCTTCTAGATGACTCATGAGGGTTCTCCAACTTCACATGGTCATAACTCTCTAACCGTGAGGAGTTATGTGACGTTCCACATACCACTAGAAATGGCATGACATGTACTATCCATATAGAATAGTATTACCTGCAAATATATCAAAACTCATACTATTATACATCAAAAAAACTTGGGTCCATTACCCAAACCTGGGTTCTCCAACTTCCTCCAAGGGTTGACATCAATGACAACCAACCTTAATCAACAATGACAACTTCGAGAGCCATAATTTTCACATGAAAACTTTGTTTTGGGTGTTCTTTGGACCATTACAAAGCTTATTTTGGTCTATATGTGTTTGGAAGGCCCACAATCTAAGATATGAAGGGCCTAAAAATTATGCCAAAAGTTGAGGACCTTCAAAAATATTGTAAATTTGACAATGTTCGAGACCATTTTTTAGACTATTATAATCTTGAATGGTTACTTGGATGTCCCAAATGGCCACCTAGATCAAGCATATCTCGTGAGACTTGGAATTAAATTGAGCATATCCAGAACTCTTCATAACCTATCATTTTAAAATTAAATGTAGCACTTATTATCCCATTCTCTTGATTGAAGCTAGATGGACTTATATGGAGTCTAAAGCCATGATTTGATATTTAAATTATAGGCATAAATTGTTCAAGTTGAGTAAATGTAGGCACCATGTTATTGAGCTTCTAGTATGAGTAGTGGCCACCACATACTTAAAGGAGATTGGGTTAGAGATAAAGAGGCTTGACTTAATTATTGGATCATAAATGAAGACAATTAAATTATAATATCTACAATATTAAATATTACATCCTTATCGAGTTTAAATATAACACTTGAAATGACAATTAAATCATTAATAAGAGAAAATTGAGTTGTATACAAATTTTATAAATCTTTGTTTGGTCGACTAAAACTATTTTCCAACATTTTGAGTTTAAAGAATAACATGAATGACAACAAAATTGAGACTAATGTTCATGACCTTCACGCTAAAATAGGTCATTGGAATAACCCAAAAACACCTTGGGATGAAAGAATTGTTAAATTTGTGATATGAAGAGGGTTGAAAATGAGCACTATTTTCTTTTGAATTGTCTCACTCTTAATAATATAAAATCCAACTTGACCTAATTTCATAATTTAACTACTTTCTAGGACCTCTATGAAAACCACACCCTACTTTTATTTCCACATTGTTTCAACATAGAAATGACATTTTAAAGAATATTTAGTATCATATCCTATATTTATCTGAAAGACTTTATTGGTCTCAAGGGGTTATAAACATCAACATCATCATTATAATCACAATCATCCAATCAACATTTTATCAAATGCTTTATAGTTTTTTTTTTTTCTAATATGGACATTTCTTTGATACAAAGATCCATTTTAACTCTAAATTTATTAAGCACCGAGAAGAATCAAAGATAATATAGATGCAAATCTCTTGATTTTTAAAAGATCCCAAGGTGAGATGGATTTACAATGATGTGTGTGTATGCGTGTGTTTTAATTAATGATTGGTGCTTGGCATTCTTTTTCTTAAATTTTATTTTTATATTATACAATTTTTTATATATGTTTTCATTTATAAGCAAAGATGTTACACATCTCATTCATACTTAATTATTATTTTTATTTTTTTAAAAGAAGAAGACTAAACGTTTTATGATTTTGACCTTTTCCACTTGACCATCACTAGAATATAACTAAACAATCTTTGCCAAAATTGCAATTTTTGATTGATGAAATTATTATTATTAGTGCATAAATGGATTCAACACCCTTGAATACCCCTATAGCAACTAGATTATGCAATGTTAACATTTGATCTTTGTAATTCAATCAATCGGAAATGTTTCTTGCCAAATTTCAAGTAAAAAATGTTGATTTTTGTTTTTGTTATTTGAAGCTGCAAGCCGCTAGAAAAAAGTCAAATTGTTGAACACTTAGATTACAACTTTTTTTAAAACACTATATTGAATCAACTTATGCCATGTGTCATGTCAAAAACTTACGCCACATGTCAAGTTAGTGACTTGTATCACATGCCATATCAACATGTCAAATATAAAACATGAATATCATACATCTTCATAACAACAAGTTATAAAATACAACACTCAGTTACTTGTCCCACATTTGCCTCTCCGATCTGGAGATCTCTCCTGAAGAATCTACATCTTATACAACACTGACTTTGTTGGAAACCAAGATCGGGCCATTGTATACACATCTGCAGGGATGCTATTCTGGGACTTGGGCCCACTGCTTTTCTCACTCCTGGCCTCCTGCATCATTTGCGGGAAAAACAAGTTTTCTTTCTCTTCCAAGTCGTGGACACTACTGAACACGGGGTTATATGCACTAAATGGAAAAATAACACTGAATTGGGTCTATCGAACGATATGGCTCTAGAATGGTAGTACTACTTCTCAACACTTCTTGGTGTGGGGATACAACTTAACGCACATGAAGACTCTTTACACTGGATTGGAGGTGACCGATCTGGCAATATGACTGTGAAGAATTTATATAATGCTTTATCATCCACATTTTGGAACCAGAGGTGTACAGGTTGGAGGAAATATATATGGGGTTGGCCTCTTCCCTTGAAAATTAAATTATTCATTTGGCTAGTTGCAAGTGAAAAGATATTGACCTGGGACAATCTTCTTCATCGAGGCTAGGAAGGACCCAATATGTGTTCTCTATGTCGCAATAACTCTGAATCTATCTCCCATCTATTTTTAGATTGCAAATTTACTAAAATTGTTTGGTATAGGCTTACTCTCACCCTAAAACTCTGGACTACATGGACGGGCTCCACATTACATGCTTGTCTGGAGAACTGGTCAATGGAGGAATTCACATTATCACAGCTCCCTGCACTGGCCTGTTGGTATATTTGGTCTAGTTGCAACATGGTGATCTTTGAAAACACAACTGTCTCCATTAAATCTGTTTGCTTTAGGATAATGGGCGATTTGGAGATTAGGGATAGGAGGACACTTACTCCTTGGTTCATCCAGCCTACTTTCGACCCAGGATGGAACATTGTATGGTTTGATGGCGCTTCTCCAAATGGGGGACTTCATTGTGGTGTTGACAGACTGATTAAAAGGTTGGATCATTCAAAGATTACTTGTACATTCAACTATGGAGCTAGTTCCAATACCAAAGCTTAACTCCTTGGTGTGTGGGCTACCCTTATGTTGGCTACTAGACACAATATATTGGAACTACAAGTGTTGGGGGACTCAAAGATCATCATTGATTGCTTAAACAACAAGAGTCAGCTTCAAGTCATTGCACTTGAATGCTGGAAATATAGGATTACGGATCTTATACAGGCCTTCACTCAGATCAGCTTCTCATATATTTTCAGAGAAACAAATGTGGAGGCAGATATGTTGTCCAGAAAAGCTCTATCAAGACTGACTAGTAATTTGACTTATCATCTTTGGATAGAAGGACATGAGGGTCCCCCTCAATGTATCACACTTTTTTAGTCTTTTTTAGTCATGAACATTAGCCTTGGACTTGATGATTTTTTGCTCATATTTTGTATGAAATATTAGACCGTCTGTCTATTAGCTGGAATGGATGTGGAATGAAAAAGATATAAGAATATCTTTTACCTGTGGTTATTGAAACAATTAGATATGGATGGAACAATACATATATTTTTTGTAAAGCACTGAACTGTATTTATTTTGGTTTCAAAACTGTATTATAATACATGAGTTTTATTCTTCTGGAAAAAAAAATTATAAAATACATCTCACATCTCTCAATACAATAATGTTTCATAAATTTAAACTAATATATTTTAATATATTAAATTTTGTATGGAATGTTTATCTCACATTATAAATAGCCCTCACATTAAGAGTCCTCACATCGTAAAATGTTTGTATTGGATTTTTATCTCCACATTATAAATAGCCCTCACCTTAAGAGTCCTCACATTGTAAAATGTTTAACAGCGCAAATATATAAACTGGTATTAAGGTTTTATAAGATTTAATAGTTGAAGGTAATGTCATTTCCATGGTAAAGTAATACATCATGTTAGTAGTATAAATATTTTTGGGGAGGCGGTTGTAGGTTTCATGGCACAAGGGGTTTTTCAAAATTTTTAGGCGAGAACTTTGTAGGAGTGAAAGGATGGAGTTTTTTTCCACTAGTCCAACTATGTTTTTGGTAGACGAGACCTTGGTTTCTTAGCTACTTATGGCCGAGCTTCTAGTTTTTGCTGGCTCGACAGGGATTTTCTAGCTTGTAGTATCCCTTCCTTTTCTCTACCCTTTTAGTGGCACTCCCCTATTCTCGTGAGTTTTTGGTGTTTCTATCAGACTTATGAACTGACAGGCCCTGTTTTTCTCTATTCTTCTCCCTGTCTTTTCAAAGCTCCCCACTACAGGATGCTCTGGCCGGAGTCCTTGTGAGGCTGCCACTTCACGCTCCTAACATTTTTTTTTATCTCATATGTTAGTTCTTTAAGGTTCTTTTAAAGTATTAATGACAGGTGATGTCAGCTATCTCTCGAGAGATGAAGCGGGGGATCCTTGGGATCACCCTAGCTTCATTTCTACGGTGGATGAGTTTTGTAAAAATTGAGGTAATCAATCCTACGTAAATGCGCATTCAAAGACTCCACCAACCTGCATTGTGTCTTTTCCTCCATCATCCGACACTATTCAAACATTTCCCATTAAGTCGGATTGTGACTGTGTTCCTGTCTATAATGAAACTCTGAGCGTTTCCGGAGGAAGCTCGATAGGAGCGAAGGAAGCTAAACAAACTCTGAAGGGAGAGGTTCACTAGAACTCGACGAAGATCGCTTTTGTTTCTTTTGAATGGGAGGGGAGTCGGGTTAGACGCTCTTTTGTGGAACCAAAGAGACATTTGGAAAGGAAACACCTTTCTCCGAAGCGTGTCTTGAAAGTGTGGAAGCCTAAGAGAACGAAGCGTTCTCTGGTCTTGGGGATGGAAGTGGGATTGGAGGACTCATGCTCACTAGCATTGTGTGCACTTGTTGGAAGGCTAGCTTATCGCCATTATTGTAAAATCTCGGTGACAGAATGGATGAAGACTACTTGGGCACCCATTCTGGGTTACGCTCCGGTTCTACTCATGTTAACAAGGGGTTGGTTTGGTTTTGTATTCCACACTCTAGAGGAATCTAATAGGATTTTGGAAGGTTTTTGGGCCTTCGATGGAGGTAGTCTGATGCTCAAGAGATGGTGGCTAAAATTTGACCCAACCACTGAATACTTCAACTTTAGACACATGTGGGTGTTGCTACTAGGACTACCCCTACACTTATGGAATCATAAAGCCTTGGAGGCTATTGGGAATGTGTTGGGACATTACATTAAATCAGATGAAGAGGCCCTGCTATCCTGTGATAGACGTATGGAAAAAATACTTGTCGAGATTGACATTCATGGTGGGCTTTTAGAATCTCTTGAGATAGACTGGAGAGGCTTGGTGTTTTCACATAGATTGGATTACCTTGGGGTTCCCTTCCGCTGTTCTCGTTGTCGACAGACGAGACACTTAAAAAAGAACTGTTGCCTCCCTTTTGGCTCTTTTATTGAAGAGCCACTCAAAGAATAAGTTGTTTTTAATGGTTATCCTACTGAGATGGAGACTCTAGAGCAGGTTAACTACTCTGATTTTCGGGATCTAGAATGCTCTTAGCCTTAAACTACTACTTTTGTGGGTAAGCTTTGTCATTTCATAACCTCCCTTTACTGTTCCTTGTTCGCTTTAGAAAGAGATGAACTCGATTCTCATTTTTCTATTTTTACAAAATATAAGGGGGATTTTGAGGTTTCTGAGCAGCGAGACGATGAGGCTGTGGATGTCTTGCCTCCTGTTGTGTTGGGGGTGTCTGTTAGTTATGAGAAGTGGGTGTGTGAGAATGTGGGGATCCTTGTACCCTCTGAATCGGGGGTTTCTCCTCTAGGTTCAACTGATGTTGATTTCCTGGCGCACAATTCTCAGGCTGAGACACAACACAAACCCCTCTCTGTTATTTCCCCTAGTTTGGTACCAGAAGACTCATCTCAGCCTCTGGGGTATGGGGAGTCTGAGTATAGTGAAAAATCTATAGATAATTATTTCTAATCTTGTTCCTACATATAGGGAGGTAATTAGTCCAGTTAATATCCCTATTTTTTTCTAACAGAACGAAGGTGGCAATTGGGGATCGGGGTACTTTGGAATCTGTCACTACTGTTTCTGAGACTACAAGGGAAAAATTACTTGCTTGGTCTTAGGGCTTGGGACTCAAACTTTCTCCTATAAAAACTAGAAGCGCTCGTAAAAGAGCGGGGCCTACCCTTTCCAACTCTACTACTTCCACTCCTTCTACCTGTGACCTTGGGGCGCTTAGAGGAATAAAATCCCTAGCCAGGGATAAGTCATGATTATTCTCTCCTTGAATATTAGAGGGGTTGGAGGTCCCCTTAAATTAGCCTCGATGTGAAGGCTCCTCTCTAAAGTTTCTCCTCATATCATTTTTCTACAAGAGACCCTGACTACATATGTGAAGGCAAGGGATTTTATGTTTGTACTGAAGCCGAACTGGTTAACTTGTGTTGTTAGTTCTATTGGGCATTCTGGTGGACTACTTGTCTCTTGGGATCCTCGTTGTTTTTCTCTCTCCCTGGTCCTTACGTGTGGCAAAATTCTATTGACAGGTTCCAGTCTTGTCGATAAAAGGAGCCTAACTCTTTTGAATGTCTAAGGTCCATGCACGAATCGTAAAAAATTCTGGAATAAATGTATGGAAAAGGCCTTCTATTTCATAATGATTTAATCCTGGCAGGGGATTTATATTTTTCTTTGAGTACAGAAAAGATCTGGGGCCTAGATGTTGTTATTGATCCATTGGCTACTTTTTTTAAGGAATTATTTGCAAAGGCGTCATTGGTGGATGTGGCTCCGGCGGAGTTGGTTCCGACATGGCACAATGGCAGGTTGGGGTTTTCCAACATTTCTAAGCGTTTGGATAGTTTCTTTGTGGTAGAAGGATTGATTGGCCCAGAGTCGAGATATAGATCGTGGGTAGGTTCTACTTACATATCTGATCATTCTCTTGTGTTTTTTCAACTTGATATTGGGTTCCCAAAGACTGTGTATCCCTTTAAATTTAACCCGATCTAGTTAGGAGACAACTCGTTCTCTCTTTTAACCAAAGAGGTTTGGCTTGATAGTCGTTTTGCACTTCTGGAAGACCCACAACGAAGTCTAGTGGAGAAACTAGCTTTGCTTAAGCAGAGAGTTAAGTCTTGGTCCTTGCACAAATAGAAAAAGGAAAAAAAAACTTTTAACAAAAGTGGAACAAGAATTGGAAGTTCTACTGATCCAAAAAACCAATGGGTCTTATAGTGTTGGTCTTGAACTTCACTGTAAACATTTGGAGGAAGTACACAACAAGATTTTACTTGATGAAGAGGAAAGTTGGAGGCAGAAAAGCAGGGCAACATGGATAAAGAGCAGAGATAAAAATACTAAGTTTTTTCATAGATTTGCCAGCTTTAGAAGAAATAAGAAATATATCTGGGAGATCTGTGATGAGAATGGTCGGCTGAATTCGGGTCAGGAAGATATAAAAGCAGAAGCCTTTAATTAATTTGTCTCCTTCTTTAAGGAACAGAGATAGACAAACTTAAGGACCCAATTGGAGACTATTCGACTATACCCGAGGATGGTGTAGAAGGATGAAGTATCTATTTTGGAGAAGGCTGTAACTTTGGAAGAACTTTCAGTTGTACTAAAGGGGTTTTCTAAAGACAAGAGTCCCGACCCGGATGGGTGGACAGTTGAGTTTTTCCTCTCCTTTTTTGATTTGGTGGGGCCATATCTACTTGCCATGGTTGAAGATACTAGATGTAGAGGAGAAGTGTGTCGGCCAATAAACTCCACTTTTCTTGCGCTTATTCCAAAGTCGAACCGGCCTCAAACCTTCTCTGATTATCGTCTGATAGCTCTTTGTAATTTGTGTTATAAAATTGTAACAAAGATTATTGCTAAGAGGATAAGACCCATCCTCTCTAGGTCACTATCAGAGGGACAATTGGGGTTTCTAAAGGGGCACCAGATTCAGGATGTTATCGGCACGACGCAGGAGTGCCTGCACAACATCAAATCAAAGAAGCTACATGCTATTATCTTGAAACTGGACCTTAAAAAAGCTTATGACTATACTAATTGGGATTACTTAAGGTTAATGTTGATTCAGTGTGGTTTTGGTCATATTATGACAAGATGGATTATGGGGTGTGTGTCTTCAGCGTCATTGACCATCCTAATTAATGGATAAGCTTCAAAGTTCATTAAAAGTAGAAGAGGCATTCATCAGGGGTGTCCAATTTCTCCTCTTCTCTTCATATTAGTGATGGAAGGCTTGAGCCTCTCACTTAAAAAGAGTCATTAGGAAGGTAAGTTGTTAGGCATTAAGGTCTCTCGCTTGGTAAGAATTCTACATCTACTTTTTGTGGATGATGTGATTATTATGTCTAAGGCTTCAATTGACAAGTGGAAGGAAATTCATAAGCTCTTAAATGCTTTCTATGTTGCTTCCGGTTTGGAGATAAATTTTAATAAGTCTACTTTTCATCATTTTGGAGTACAACATGATTTTCTAATTCATTTGTCAGATCTGTTCCATTATGGTGTTAAGTGTTTATCAGAGGCTTTTAACTATTTGGGATTCCATTTAAAAACTGACAATTACAAGGTGGCTGACTAGCAGTGGCTTTTGAAGAAATTTGAGCAGAGAATCTATCATTGGTGCAATCGTTTTCTTTCCTTGGGGGGGAAATATGTTTTAATCAAGGTTGTGCTTGAAAGTCAACAAGTTTACTGGATGGCTTTAGCGCACATTCATGTTTCTATTTTTAACTGGATCCGTATGTTGACTTTCTCCTTCTTTTGGTCGAGAGAAAAAACCTCTTCGTCCTACCACCTGTCTAATTGGGAGGCTTTAGCTAAGCCTAAGAACTTTGGAGGCTGGGGGATCATAAATATCTTTTGTTTTTCTCGGGCCTTAGCTGCCAAATCACTGTGGCGAGGTTTGATGCAGCCTAGGATTTGGAATCGAGTTTTGAAAGATAAGTATCTTCCACATCTAACATTTATATCATGGCTTCGCTCAGTTGACCCATTGTCCCGGGTCGGATCACAAACTTGGAGAAACTTATTAAATGATCTCCCTTTACTTGTAAGATGGTTGGCTTGGAAACGAGGGGTTGGGGTTAACATATTGATTGGTAAAGATGTTATCCTGGGTATGGGGAAAGGCGCTTTCCTCTCAAATGCCTTGATCCAACTTTTAAATGAGCAACAAGTGCATTACCTCTTCCAAGCGAGAAGTGCTACAACTACGGGGTTGACTTGTGCCACTTGGTTAACTAGTATTGAATTGGGACTGACGGGTGCCCTTGCCTCAGAATGGGAGAGTTATAAGATTCAGTTGACTAATGTTGGTATTGCTCTTACAGATGCTCAAGATGAGATAATATGGACGGGTGGTGATGGCATGAGTTTTCTAACTACAAAGAAATTTTATAACGCTCTTGCTGCGAAGTTGTGGCAAAAGAACAGTGAAGTAGTGAAGAGGAAGCTCTGGTCATGGGATTGCCCTTTAAAATTAAAGCTTTTCTCTTGGCTGCTCATTGAAGACAAGCTTCTCACTTGGAACAATCTCCTCAAGCGTGGCTGGAAAGGCCCCGGTTTGTGTCATCTGTGTAGAGGTAATGAAGAAACAACCCTCCACCTTTTTGTTCAATGCCCTTTCTCAGTTTCCATTTGGAGTAAAGTTTTTGTCCATTTCAAACTGCTCTTTGGATGGTCGGGATCTACCGTGAGGGATTATTTCGAGTCCTAGTGTTTTAGGAACAAAGCTTACTCTTCTTTGCCAACCCATATCTGTCGGTTTATCTGGATTGAAACAAAATTGGCCATTTTCGAATCCAAAATTCCATCCTTGGAGAAAATTTTTTTCTCTCTCTTTAGCTGCTGTAGAGGGCCACGCTTCTCAGAGAGCGAAAAATTCTATAAGACGTATTGGCCATCTCTTACCAAAGCATAGAATAATTGTTTGGTTTGATGGTGCTTCTCAAAGGAATGGAAAATTATGTGGAGTAGGGGGCATAATATCTCTAGATGAGCATTCTTCTTATAGATGGACCCTTAACTGTGGTAGGGGCACAAATACGAGAGCCGAACTCTTGGGTGCTTGGGATGTCCTCACTTTGGTCCATAGATTGGCTATTTCAGATATCCACATTCTCGGGGACTCAAAAGTTATTATTGATTGGCTAAATAATGTTGGTTCTCTGCAGGTAATCTCTATTGAATGCTGGAAAGAGCGGGTGAATGAACTCAAAAAGATTTTTTCTATCGTCACCTTTGACCATGTCTATAGAGAAGATAATCAGGAGGCTGATTTTCTCTCCAAGAAGGAACTTATAGATTCTCCAGGAACCCTTTTTTTCAAGCAGCGAATCAATGGTCATGAGGGACCAACATACTAACTAAACTTGTACTAGGATGGTTTCTGTGCCTTGCAGTTTTTTTTCTATTTTATGGCTGAAGCAGCTTGGAGTACCTTTTAGCTCTATCCGTCAGTGGGAAAGATCTATAATTTTTTCTGATAGTGTTGGCGTTGTCCTTCTATTTTGTAACCTTGTTGGACTAAATCGTGTTCATACTATGGAATGATCTATCTTTTAAGATATAGCTCAGTTTTCTTAGAAGGAGACTTTGAAAAGGCTTGGACTATGATTGTAGTGGCATATCGTCTATGTAAACTGATTATATTTTCTAATATAATGCACAATTTTCATGTGGAAAAAAAGTACTATAAATATTTAATGGGTTTAAATAAAATCTTAGAGATATAGTCATATGTGGTTCAAACAAAGTATATTTTTAAGTTGTATATTGAATTTTATCTCAACGTTATAAATAGTCCTCACAATGTGAAATGTTTAACAACTCACATCATAAAATAGAGCAAATATATAAAATAGTATTAAGTTTGGATAAGATTTAACACTTAAAAGGAAGGTAATTTCATTTACTTGGATAAAGCAATACATCATGAT
>SNQJ01S0208566.1:17549-33713 GCA_010110895.2 Picea sitchensis | reverse complement strand
ATCACATACGGCAAGTCCTTTGTCACACACCATTACTTCTAAAGCAGGGACTAGTAGGAAGAGAAAGGGAAGAACCCCTATTCAAGTTCCAGAGATAAGCAAGTAGGTCATAGAGGCTAAAGAGGAAGTTTGTCCTTCTCCACGCATATATTTTTCACCACCTCCTCCACCAGGGTTAGAGGAGGTGCGTTATTCTACCAAAGTTTCATCCAATAAAGGGAAGAAGATCCTCTTTCCCTCTTCTCCTCCAGCAGTTGAAATCAAAGGTAAATACTTTTCACAAGGACATCAATTCCTAAGGAGGTTTTCAAAGAGAAGTCCTTACCTGAGGCCCCTATTCAAAAGAAGAAGGGTAAGAGCATTGAAAATCTTGTGGAGGAAAAATCAGAAACCCTTATTTAGAGGAAGAATGGTAAAGATATTTCTCAGCCTACTGAAGGGAAACAAGAAACCCCTGTAGAGAAGGGTAAGGATAAAGGTACTAAAATACCTTTGGAGAGTAAAGATGAAACCTCTGAGAAATGCATTGAGAAACCTATTGAAAGAAAATATGAAACCCATGTGCTGAGAAAGAAGAATAAAAGTAAAGTCATCAAGGAACTTGATGAGGTAGAAAATTCACTTCCCATGCAGGAGGAAGAGGAGTTTGATAAAAATCTTAGTGAGATTGTACATGCCATTGTTCCTCCTGACAGTCAAACCTACAAAAGACTTATCAAGTAGCTTAGAGATGAAAGAAAAGAAATATCTCATCTTAAAGAAGAAGATAAGGTCAACTTGGCTCAGATGAAATAACTCATGGATGTTTACAGTCAAACCCTTGAATTGGAAATATTTGAAGCAAGGAGGTCCCAACCCCTTCATAGACATTTAAAGAATCTCTACAGGTAGAACATAGGCTTCCAATCTCAAAATAGGAAGCTAAAGGCAGAGCTGAAGCATTTTCAATATGAGGTAGCCCAAAGAAATCTACAGGTGTTGGTTGAAGCTACCATTGAAGATGAAAAACCAACAACTAAGGAGAGCACAACTACACGAAAGAAGCCTGTCAATGCTAAGAATAAGAAGTTTGATGTGTCAATTGAAGATCCTCTTTCTACCAGGAAGAGCATGAGGTTAAGTGTCAAAATGAAAAAATAATTGGTAAGGGTAAGTCCCATTTTTTAGGATGCATATTTTTGGGAGGGTTAACCAATATGAAAATATTATTTTTTCCATCTATACAGGCTTCTAAGTGCTTAACTATTTGGGTTTTGGGTTTTTTCTAAGTGCTAGTTCCTCGTTGGTAGAAGGCACTACCTATTGTGTAGTCAAGGCTATTGATTAAAATACATTTGTCATCATGAAAAACCATAAATTACTCTGCACATGTTCAAGGATTGAAGGGCTGCATTTTTGTAATGCTACCCAAACCCACACACAGACATAGCATAAGAGGCACTACCCAATGGAGCTACCTAATATTTCACAGAGAGAAAATAATTGGCACACAGGTGCACCACAGAGGCGCTAGAGAATATTTCATAGAGGGTAAAGTTTGGCACAGAGGTGCTACCTATAGGTTCTACCTAATATTACACAGAGATAAGAGACTGTACACATATGAAACCCGATGACACTACCTATAGGTGCTACCTTTTCTCCTTGTAGTGCGATACCCAGTTTTTCTACCCAAGGAAGTTGCCAATAAAGACCAGGGATCTAGGAGGACCAAGCTAACAAATTTTGGATAAATTGATGATGAAGAAGGATGGAGAAGTAGCAGTTAGCATTATGAAGACAACCACATGCCTTGAAAGAAACATGGAAAACAAGGAGTTGCGCAACATAAGGGAATCAATTCAGTTTGAATTTCAGTTGGATTAGTCACCAACATTTTCCTATTTTATAGCATAGATGGTTAGATAAGTTGTTAGAGAAAATAAATGTTTATATTTTTTCAAGGAAAGGGGGCCAACTCGTACCTCCAGATATTGCCTCCCTTTTGTTATAAATAGATAGATCATTTTTTTTGGTAGGTTCGGATGGTTGAGTAAGGCCCCCTTATACTGTAATATTTTGATGAAGTAACTTTGATCTATTGATGTACTGGACTTAATAATTTTTGAATAATAGAAATCAGATTCTCTTTCAGTCTATTTTCTTCTAATGCTAAATGTTCATTCTTTGAATGATTCACATGAATGATTGTGGTGATGTTATGATGGAGGTTTGATCATTATGTTATCATGATGTTTATTTAGCTTCCTTAGTTTCTCAGTTCAAGAAGATCTTGTGTTAAGGATCTTTCCTCCTTAGGCTCTTGTTGACCTAATGTTTACAACATCCCCTACACTTCTCTCATTTAAGTCTTCTCTCTATTCTTACTTATTCCCAAACTATTGATTGAAATTATCCAAGACCTTAATTGTTGGTGTGTTGTATCCTTTTTATCTGAGTTAGAACATTATCACTTGAGTCCTTTTCCATTTGACCCTTTAAACACCCTTACATTCACTTATAACTTGATGGGTACTGGGCTTTCCTTCCATGCAATCTGAAGGTAACTCCTAGTGCTAACACCTACAACAACCAACTATGTATGGAACACCTCAATATCCACCATCATATGGAAAACCCCCTTATTATCCTCCTCCCCCTTGTCAACAACCATACCCCATTGCCTTTCCTCCACCCATCAGTGGACCAACGCCGACACCCAGAGTATGCCCAATGGACCAACCAAGTTATGGTACCCCCTCTACCTCTGATTATACCCTAAGCTCTAATGAAAGCACTATGTCTTCCTATATACCTTATGGACCATTATAGAAAATTAATCCATACTTTCCATTTCCTGCCCCCCCACAACCTATGGTTCCACCACAAGGACCTCCACATATTGGGGTTAACTTTATTCAACCCTCTCCCATTCAACAATATCAAAATTTTGAACAATTGAATACAACAAATCTGACCCATCAGTTGAACAATTCCAAAATGAAAGCAAAAAAATGAAACAATAATAATCCTGGACCAGGAGGAAACCAGAACCACCCACAACATAATCAACCTATTGGGGGAAACCAAAATCAAGGGAACCACAACCCTTAAGGGGGAAATAAAAACAAACGAAAAGGGAAGAACAAGAACAATCTTCAGACAAAATTCCCTTGTGCCCTTTGTGGTGAGTATGTCCATTATACTCACCATTGCCCTCAAATCATTGACTTCAAATGAATGAAAGAGTCTGGAAGTGGACCACATCCCCCATCACTTCCTACCCCCCAGCAGGCCCCACAATAATATGTATAGCAACCACCCCCTTCCGTACTACAAAACCCTATTCCACACCAAGGGGTGATGAACACCCAATAGGAAATGCATCCAACCCCACCACACATGGGTCAATATCCAAACCAGTGTACTCATACTGATCGCACTATCCTCCTCACTAGTGAAGAGGAAATTCCTTCTCTAAAATGCACAATTGTCAATCACAGTTTACCTCGACCCTAAATCCACACTTTCTTTCTCAGAATCCACAGTCTGCATTGCCAAGACCACCTTTGATGATCCCTCACCCTAATCTGCGTACACCCTATGTATTCCTTACAAAATAATTACGGTAGATGTCACTTGACTGCGGAGCTAGGGACCCACAATTATAGTGCAGTGCGATGACTTGGCACAATCCCCTTTTCCATGTCGGAGTCTTAGAAGTTCTTCAAACCTTTTCTACTCAACGAAAGTCATTACTCCTCTCTAAGGGAAGTCAACCTTGATGATACTCGACTCATAACGCATTATGGAGTAATTCAGAACCTCGTCTCCCCACTTTGGTCTCTTTCCAAATACCAATTAAAATCAAAACATCATAGTTCACCACTGCATTATTGAAGAAGGTGCATCCAAATGCATCATGTCCAAGTGTCACGGTAGAAACTTGGCTCTCTGAGCTCATAGTAGTACTCTAGGGGATCATGACATATGACCCTCCTCTCCTAAGGGACTCTTCCAAAATGTCCCATTGAACTCGGAGGAAAAATATCCTCATTGACATTGAAGTTATCGACGTCGCACTCGATTACAACATCTTGTTCGGACGTTTCTACATGTATGTGATGAAGGTTGTGGCATCTTCTATGTTTTCCTTCTATTGATGTTCCCTCACAATGGGAAGATCATCACTATTGACCAAAGTGTCACATTACAAACCAACCCTTCCTTCAACATAGATAACATCTTACCTCTTGTTCACACTAATCCCAAGACCTACCCACTCATTGAGATGGTTCCTGGGATTTTTTAAAGATCCATATTTGTTAGGGATGTACCATGGAGAAACACCACTCCTTTATCCTGCTAATCAAGTATGCATTATCTCATCTAATGGAATAGAAACTAGAGATACCCATCCTCCCATAGAGGCTTCATTAATATTTGATGTCCTGGTGTTAAGTCCCTTCCTCACTTAAGATCGCCAGGGAACTCCCCATCTACCCCTTTGTTTTGGCTATATACCCTCCCCCGGGGCCACATTTCGGTTTGGGAATGGTTCAAGCCATCACCCAAATCCCCTTCTTTTTACCCCATTGGGCATCTGATCTTTCAGTGGTACAGTACTTACCCTTCCCAATATGGTCTTGGAGCAATCCCTGAGTATAGGTATCTACATCCAGCCCAAGATGGTCCATAACCATTCCTCCCCTCCCCAGGCAGGAGGAATCCCAATCCCGGATTCAATACTTACTACCATCCCACCCACACCCCCTCCTCAGACCCTTAATCTGGTGGGGGCAAATTGAAGAAGAAAGAGATTTCCACTTCATCCCCACCACGAGTTCAGCCTCCTTATGCACTATGCAAAAAATACGGACACCCCACTAATAAATTCTCGTCCTTCCCTGAGCTACGCATTTTAATTCAACTACCTCGGGCAACAAAACCACTGATCACTTCCTCTACTTCACCCAATACTACAGCCACTACATCCCCTACTACAAGAAATAAAGGGTTGCGAACCAAATTCACATGTGACATATGTTCTAATTATGGCCGTGCACCTCTTATTGCAGATGTTATAGTGCAGAAGAGACTCTAGCAGTTTGTCCACGGGCTTCCGGCAAAGAACCTCCTCCGCAGCATCATCTCACCGTATCACGGACATCCACTATGTCACAACCTTGGTCGGTGTGAACATGTAGGATGTCTTTCTCTCTATCTTGAATGACTTAAATCATTTCACATATCAATGTCCTATGATCATTGAATGCATGCATCATGGAAATGGTATATTCAAACCCCTGCATGCCCAGGTAGAACCGTGGAGTACCCCTACCCCATCGCGTGTGGTTCATATCTTCTCCACCAAAACACGGGGCACTTTCCTTCTCTCCCATGGTTCCCTAGATGATTTATATAGAAAATTTTCCCCAAATCCCCTAATTATCAATTCATTTCCCACGAAGAAAATTCTCGACCGACTACGCACCAGCCCTTAGTATCTTGGTATTTGGTTCGTAATCGATAAAACCATTGCAACCCCCTTGTGTCACCCTCTCTACATCTTCACCACCTAAAGATAACCACATGGTGATAGTCACCAATGTTATTCCCATGTATCCACTATATTCTCGATAGTTCTATTGTGATGAAGACATCCTCGAGAAATTAACCACCCCCAATTTCCCATGCAATGCGCTCCATCACTTAGAAGCTCTTTCTCTCACAAAATGCCTTTGCACATCTTATCCAAACCTCCATATATGCAATTGAATCAAGATTTTATCCCGTCGGGGCATATCGACTGGTTCAAAAATCCTATCCACCTTTGATGATTTTGGGGAAGGTAATATGGCCAACATTTCCCCACTTTCCAAATTAATATTTCCATCAAGGCAGGCATCAGAAATCACCATGACCCTTTGCCTGCTCACCTAAAAAGAACTCTATAGCGGCTAAATCTCTCTTCGAAATCTTGAAACATTTTTGCACGGTCATACAAGATGGGCCAGCAGTCCCTCTATTGTCAAAATATGGCAGACACTTGGCCCGATATCGCACTTGTATGACAAAATAAACGTCCATTACACCCATCCAAAGAAGCCTCCATTAAATCTGAAATAGAAAAATTACATGCTGTAAGGTTCATATACCCCCGCTTCATATCGTCATGGGTCTCAGCGGTCCCGTTAAAAAATAGGGTACTATCCACATCTATATGGACTTTTTGCGATCTCAATCATGCTTGTCCAAGACAATTTCCCAACTCCTTTATCAACAATTGCTCGATGATTTCTTTGGTCACAAGGCTTTTGTCCTTCCTTGAATGGTTTCTCTGGCTGCAAGCCAAATTCCAAATTCACCCGATCAGTCAATACAAAACCCCATTCACTACCCTTAGGGGTACTTTCACATATCGTGTCATGCCTTTTTGGCCTCAAGAATTTCCACCTTCCAACACCATGACCTTACATTTTTTCATGATTTGGCTCAAATCATCCTCAGCCTCGCGGGGCTGACCTCCTTGGCTTTCGATCCAGAAATGCACTCAACGTCTTCGACTTGCGCCTTTGTCTTTCATAGGTGTTGTCGATTTGCAATGGTCATAAACCCTCTCAAGTGCATATTCTATGTCGCAGTGAACACCCTCCTCGGGTTCATCATTTCCCAAAGAGGTATCATAGTATACCCCCTCAAGGTTCAAGCCATCATGGAAATTCCCCTCCTCGAAATTTATGCAGCTACAAAGCCTACAAGGAAAAGTTATTTTTTTATGCCACTTTGTCCCCAATTATTTTACTCAGGCACATGGCTTCCTTCGCTTACTATGCCACGACATCCCATTCCAATGGGATGAAAATGCTCAAACCGCTTTTGATGATATCAAAGAGGCCCTCTCCAATGCCCCATTGATTATTCCCGCACAGTATAATAACCGACTATATCCTCTACTTATCGGCCTCAGCCGTCTCTGTAGTAGGAGTTCTCGTCCAATCAGGGGATGACAACCGGATACATGTCATTTATTATGTTAGTAAAAGCCTTTGACCACCCATGAAATAAAATCATGAAGAAACTTCGTATGCGGTTGTCCTCATAGTCCATAAATTGCACCATTACATCCTGCTTCAAACTACCAAATTTGTAGCTGATTCCAACCCCATGCAATACTTTCGGTGTTTGGAAAATCAATGGAAGAATTTCCGATGGATGCAAATCATCAACCGAACCTGAAACTTGATTTTAAACACCCAAGATCAAAATGCTTTGTCCTTCCGAGACTCATTCGACATTTCCTTAAATTACTACCAACTCTCATCAATCTGGAATTGAACAACATCTCTTTTCATCCTTTGGATGGCCAGCAGTACAAAAATCTCCTTGTCTGCCTCAGAACACATAAGTTTGAAACCACCTCGGGGATCATCATGATGTAGACACACCATACCCCAATATATCCGCCCATGGATATCTTATATAAATGAGGGTGAAAATATGCTGACCGATGTTTGACCATTGATGCAAATACCGATAGGGTTTAAATGACTACCACAATGGTGCATGCGGTGGCCACCTTTGATTTATACCGCCTAGAAAATCATTCGAGAAGGATACTTTTGGCTGGCGTTTCATGGTTGCATCCATGCCATGAAATGATGTGATAAATTTCAGCTATATGCCAACAAAACAAGAGCACCACACATACTTCTCCCGATCGTCTTCGCAGGCCTTTAAGGATGGGCATAGAATTCATGAATTGCAACCCACCATCTAGAAATGGACACAAATGCACATCATCGTCATACTCTATTACTTTAACAAATGGGTTGAATCCATGCCTTACCTTTAACAACACCACTAACACTACATCTTTAACCATGTCATCTCCCACTTTGGGATACCCCTGATTAGTTTTATCATGCAGAAACACTTTGAGGACTGAAATTTCATCAAACTCTCGTCTTGGTTAGGTTTCTCCCACGAGTTCACCTCCCATACTACCCTGGATCTAATGGGCGGTGAGATGGTCAGCAAAGTCCTCAAAACCATGTTCTAATGCACTGGTAAAGCAAACATAAGACCAATTGGCACCTTATGTTGTTTTCCGCACTATAGGCTTATCGCATAGCAGTAGTTAAAACAACCCTTGGTTTCACACCATTTCATCTAGTCCGTGGGGTTGAGGCCACTCTTCCCAACGAGTGCGAAATACCCACCCTTCACACCACAATTAAGCTTTTACCTGACACTACCCCAATGGAGCAACGCCTATTGACCTTAGAATCACTTTATGAAGACTGTCGATCTTCATTACAAAAAAAATGAGGCAACTAAAAAATGATCAAAGGCCACCTTTGATAGCCATGTCAACAACCGATCATTCGAGGTGACCTCGTCCTTGCTTATGATATAACTCACGATACCCTTGGTCATGCTTGAAGTTCAAGTCATTATGGCTTGGACCTTACATCATCCACCATTGCCTCACTAAAGAATCATACATCCTAGCCTCCCCCGAAGACCAACCCCTCAAGGAACCCTTCAACGGGTTGTGCCAAAGAAATTTTATGCCTCGGCATAGCCATGCTACACTAGAGTTTTCTATTTGTAGAGTTTTTGGTCTTCTTTTTTTGCCACCATTCCTCATGTTTGATCTATCACCCTTATTGTTGACAGTTGCATCATCCATCATCCTACCATATTGGTTACGCTGACGGAGCTAGTCATCAGATACAGAATCTCACTTCGATCGCTTGGGCCCTCTGTACCCCCTGGCATGAGCTGCGCTCCTCCGGCGGCATATGTCTAGGCTCATCTACCAACAACCAAGAAGAATACATGGCCATCATTGGCATCCTCACTGAGGCTAGTAGCCACCATATTCGCTACCTTAGTATCTTGCAGATTTACAGCTTATCGTCCTCCATCTCAATAATTTGTACCGTCACTAGCGGTCAAAAGCGCACTGGTAAATGCACGCAAGTTAGACTTTTTACTCCGAAATTTTGATTCAATCAAATTCACATATATTCCATGACAATACAATCATATAGTATATAATATGGATAACCTAGTGTTAGAGTGGCATTTATCCCATCAAGTTACCATTACACATATATAACTCATCAAAAGTATTTCATACCATATAGATTAGACATCATCACAAGCAATAAAAACATCAACACATGTGAACATCAAAAAGATCCAAAAATGTATATCCATATATATATATATATATATATATATATATATGTCCGGTCAAATGTGCCATCAATGTTTACAAAATAATACATCAAATTACAAACATCCATAGGTAAGTGACCATCTCACTCCTATAGATACAAAACCGGTGTCACAACCACGATATACAAAATAGGCTCATGAAAGCCTCTATAAATACAAAATCCATCACCCAAGGCACTCAAGGCACCTCTAGAGCGCCACCACCTGGTCCTCCCTCTCGAGGAGGTGACCCACCCGACTATCAACCCCTGGGGCTCTAGGAAGCTGCCCAATCATCTCCTCCCACTATATAGTTTCTTTGGATCATGCTTATCCACAGATCCACCCAGAGGCCGATACAGCACTCGGGATCCACTCATGCAGGATGCACCACCACATACCTCGAGGCACCCCTCGAGAATCACCTCTAATTGAGGTGGCGAAAATCCTCAAAACTCCCAGGCCAATTTGGAGGAACATGTGTGACCACTGCCGAGTCATCGCAGGTGAAGTGTCCTCCACCGGGATGCTCCTCCTCCGTAATCAGAGAAATGGGCCTCAACCCAACATCCTCCCATCATCGTCTCTCCCATCTGGGGCAGGCTCTCACAGATGATGGTCTCACCGGCCCCTGACGAGTCGACTCCCTGATCAACTCCACCTTGTGCCCGTGAGGCCCGACATCTGCACACATTCCAAACAAATGATAGAATAAACATCCATCCATACACCAAACTACATGCTATGCCAATCTCAAACCATCAAAAATAAATAAATAAACATACCTCTCTGGTCGAACGCTTCTCAGTAGCACCATGTCTGGGTCCCCCAGAAAGTCCACCCCATTATCACGAGGCTGGAGGGATAATCTGTGGCATATTATGCCACACTCATGCAGTCTCGACCATATAGTAATGCCCTACCTCCCCACCGCCGTGAGACAAATGCGTCACCTGCTTCGATGGTGGCTCTCGTGCACCTGGCGCATCCAAAAAAACTCTTTGGTGCAACATAGGCACCCTCTCAAGAACCATGCTACCAAGATGGATAGAATTCAAACTCCCCTTGAGTTTGTAGCTTTCGAAAGCTCTATTGATTTGCCCCACCATGGCATACAACCTTGACCCAGTGAGAAATTCTACACCCCTAAGCCCTCTCCATAGCAATCCTCCGGTTGACCCCTTGATCCATTTGAGTTGCAAAGGAGACCCATAGACTCTCCTACATTTACTTCAGCTGCTTGATACCTGAGAGCATCCATTTTCCCTAATACTCACCATGGGCACGACATATAGTTCTCCCAGGTACAATACCTTGGGGCTAAGAATGCTAAGCTGTCCATCCCCAAGGGTAGGAATGGGCTCCTTGTTAATGGGGTTCCCAAAGGAGCCAGTCGGAAAAATAAACATCCTCCATCCACAGGTGAGCCCGATTTGCTCTGCTTTGTGAATCGCATTGTTGGGTATGGACTCATGGAAATCAAGAGCTATGCTTGGTACTCCTATGCCTGCATGCGTGAACACTCAACAAACTTCAACAACCCACAAGCTACCAAAATAGCATGTACACCTGGCTCCTCAATAACCACAGCGTCTCGCAGCTGGGACCAATCCCTCTCTCTCCAATGGATCAGCATCATGGCGGTCACTTGCATCCCACATAAACAATGATCGACCATCACCAGCAGATAAAAATATATCAAAATATCCAAGAAGATAGGGTACGCACCCATCTGCTTTGCGCAAAGATGCGGCATTTTTTCCCGCAGTGCTTTTGTGCGCCTATTCATTCCATAGTGGCGCGCCTTGAATGAATGTTAGCCCATATAGGGGGTGCACCATGCACCCTGTCCCTAACACATACATATGCACATCATAGCACACCTGTTCACTACGATTCGTGCACATGCCCTGGCGGTAGGAACGAACACACATGCATGTCTTGGTTGTGCTTTCGAATAAGCATTACATGCATGCAATTTTCCGCCGATCCACCCCCAGGTAACTCTCCCAATTCTGGTAGATGCACTCGTGCATGTGAATCTTTCAATCTCTCGTGCACTAGGGGACCCACACTCACAAATCACAATGCGGTCATCTGTACAACCCCTGCCCAAAAAGGAAATCCTAACTACCACTATATCACGAGGAGGATCGACCACTAATGACTTGCTCAGGATCGGCTTGGGTACATTTCGATCTCCCGGAATCTCCAAATCTCCTCAAAAGAGCTCGTCCACTCCTTTTGGCGCGTATTGTACAAATGGGGTGGCAATGTAGACCCTACAACTATATATAGGCCTTTTTTCCAAGCTTCCACTCACCATTCCTGGAGCTCCGGGTGTCCATTTTTTTTGATCCATCTTCAACCACGGGACCATGGATTCCTACCTACATAGTCAGAGTCCCCAGGCCACCATCCATCCTTGGCCCACGGGGGAGCATTTTTCTCACATCCCACCCAGTGCATGCTTATGTCCAAAATTATCAAATAACCATTATATGTTTTTTATCTTCAGATATTTTTTCACATCAGGTATTTTGTGTTCATGCGGTGGTTGGTCACCCACCAGTGTGGCCCTTTTAGGTATATGATCGCTACTAGCATGTAATCATCCCCTCTAAATATCAATTGCATCTCCTAGTCACCCTCAATATTTTCCTCTAAGGTCCCCCATCAATTTCTGCGGTACTCCACCTCATTTGCATTTCAGTCTTGTCCTTTCAGTGTCCTCTCCCCCATGATTTGTACCATTCCTTAGTTCCTTTGACACTCATGTTGCTTTCACCCCACAGAACAGGGGTCCTCGTAGTCTTTTCATTCCTGAGAATCAATGGCATGCTCCTTCTCCTCATTTTGCTAACTTCCCATATGAGAATCCCATGTAATCTCGTCATGATTCACCTTTTTGACTGCACCTCCATAGTACCATTAACCCTCCATTTCACCCAACATCAATTTCCCATATGCAAATTCATCCTCCATCCATCTACCTAATACAAAAAACATACCAATGGCGCCCCCACCCTCCACCAATTATATTTCACAAACTTGCACCCTAAAAAAGCCAAGCCATATTTCACTGCGGCACCTATTTTTTTATCTGTATACTCAACCCAAATTATTCTTTATTTATTTTGGTAACTGTACAAAATCCTTTGTTTTCAGCCATTACATAGTTTTTTGTCATCACCTTTGGCAACATTCCTTTTTCCTACAAAATAAACCCATTTCACCCTTGTTTGGGGAATCCATTATCTTCTAATCTTGTTGACATCATCCATAATCCCCTAGAACCCCACATTCCATGTACCCATGATCTCTGAATTTGTCTACTTTGTCATGGATCTAGCACAATTTAACCCCAATCTAGTGGTCCTGATACTAGATTGGGTTTCATCGGATTAGCGCAGTTCTCCTTCACCGATTCCCAAACCAAGGGTAGTCTTGAGTCTCCCCATCTCTTGACTCTGTCCATGTTCCTCCTCGGTTTCTGATTTTACCCGGTGTATTTCATGAAGCCCTTTGCTTCTTAGATTTGTGTTTCCCTTTCTGTCGACATCAACATAGTTCCCAGAAACAATATCTTAGCTCTCAAACATTCCTTTTTCCTACAAAATAAACCCATTTCACCCTTGGTTGGGGCATACATTATCTTCTAATCTTGTTGACATCATCCATAATCCCCTAGAACCCCACATTCCATGTACCCATGATCTCTGAATTTGTCTACTTTGTCATGGATCTAGCACAATTTAACCCCAATCTAGTCGTCCCCTTGATACTAGATTCAGTTTCATGGTTGCTGCCAGTTCTCCTTCACAAATTCCCCAACCAAGGGTAGTCTTGAGTCTCCCCATCTCTTGACTCTGTCCATGTTCCTCCTCGGTTTCTGATTTTACCTGGTGGATTTCATGAAGCCCTTTGCTTCTTAGATTTGTGTTTCCCTTTCTATCGACATCAACATAGTTCCCAAAAGGGAAACAATATTTTGGCTCTCATTACCTTTATAATGCAAAGTCTCGGACGAAACTAAGAGAACAATCATTTCTCTTTGCTATCATTGACCCCCACAACATTCGAATTCAACACTTTATCATGTGGCGGTGGGTCTTACTTTGCGACTATTGTAGTTTTTTTATATGCGTCGAAGACCTATGAAATTTGATAGACTATCAATGTCTGTGTATCATCGACACTTCTCACATGTGTCCTTACCTTTTTCAAAGTTTGTTCACCATTTGAATTGTCCTCTATCATTATCAAACTGCCCCAGAGGGTGCTGTAGTGATCTACGTCAACACACAGTTTCAGTTACTGTATTACACATTTTTTAGTTACATGACATGAGCATGGAGCATGCCCGCCTCGTTTGTACAAAATTTTATTTTTTCACCCCTTGTGAAAGGTTTGGGTCCTACAGGTTCCCCTCTCCCCCCAATGGGTCGCTCTTGAAACTCCCCACAACGCTCTTTATTACAAAGGTACTCTCACTATAAGAAACAATGATGTATTTCAGCTATATGTATGCTCCTAACCTCACACATTAGGGGGCATATGTTATCACCAGAATTTCATCCGTAAATGGTTACAGGAATCCATCATCTTCAAAACACCCATTAGTTCACTCATGGACCAAAAATGAATTTCCAAAAGGTCCAAAACTATACAACTAGTTATAAAATCAGCATGCACTAAGACTACACAGGGAGCGCACTCACATGCGCCATCCCGAAATGCAAGAAAAGCGCACATGCACATGATGCATGACTGTGGACGCAAAAAACCATGCACCCCTCAGAACGATACATTTATGATATTGTTCGGCCTTCCACCCACTTCTGGTTCATCTTCCAAGTCGATTTGACACCCAAATCTCGGTTGAATCTGACTAGGGGGTTCGTCAAAGACCTACAAGTGCCCTTAAGGGCCCCTTGTTCACACTAAGAACTAGTTGCATAATGCCTCCAAGCTATGCTATAAAAGGAGGCCATGGGTGCACTATATTTCTAAGGAATTTCATTTGTATTGTTATGCTACTTATGTTCTCTTGGAGAATCCTCTTTTCTCATCAAGAGTATACAAACACCATTTCATTTATCCATTCATATCACCTCTTGAGTGAATTTGCCTTGGTTTCTCTTAACCATTTCATTCTATTTTGTTACTTGTAAGAAGAGCTCAATATTTGGGGGTCCAAGAGCCCTCCATTGGAGGAACAGGGGACCCATATGTCTCCCTTTCTCTTTGGTGTTTTCCCACTAATACAATCCTATCCATTAGTGGCATGAGTGTTGTTTATTTTTTATTTTAATGTTCTTATGCACTCTAGTTTAGTTTATTTTATTGTTCTTAGCTTAGTTCTTTGTTTATTCCTTATGCTTGATGTTTCTAACTCCTTCATTCACTACTGTCTTGCCTAGCTAACCCAATTGGGCTTGTAAGAATCCCTATTTTTCTCATTTAGGTGACAAAAGGGGTGCAACAATCATGTACACATTTGCGGATGAAGGATTACTCGAAGACGGAGGTGGTCCCTAACTACCCCATTCCATGCTCGAGGAGGCTTGAGTTAGATTTTTCCCATGTGGAAATGGGTTCATTAACACGATAGGCTACTGCTATGCCAATAACTTCTGGGCCTCCACAAGTCAAGGGAACTAGTGAGTCAGATGGTCTTCCATGCAAATATTACACAGATACTTCGACTTCTTCTTTTCATTATTTCCCCCGCCAACATTATTGGTAGGTTTTTTATCCCCCTTACCTTTTTTTAGCTGTTTTTTATTTCTGTCGGCCTGCTGGGTGGCCTTTGGGTTTGGCGATTGCACACTGTGTACATATGACATTTGAGTAGGGGGAACAACCAAACCAATGGTCTAGTTTTCCATTCTCTGTTGTATTGACAATTGTTGCAATTGATTTGACAGTTGATCAGTGGGCTTCATTTGCGTTGAACCAACAATACCGTAGGCATGTGGTCTAGACCTTTGTCTGGTCTTGTCAAGTATCGACCTTGGTGTATCTGGAAAAGCTTTTTAAAGTACACCAGACTGAGATTAAATCAGTTCTAGTTGTTGGGATCTCATTATCGCATATTCCTCTAAAAATACCCCCGACATTGCGACATATTTAGATAACTGAGGTACCAAATACTTAAGGAACCACTCAAGAAGGAATGCTGGTGGGACTGGCACTCTTATCAAACTCTTTTGGAATCTCCATTCTCGGATGTGATATGAGATATGGTCCGCTTTTGTCTGCTCAAAATTGGCCAACAATTTAGTGCCGACATCATATCTCACAGGTAATTGGAAATGGTTTAATAAATCCATTGCCAATTCGTCGAAGGAAGGGTATATTGAGTGGTCAAGATTGATGTACCATTTCGCAGCACTCTCGATGAGAGTGCGTTGAAAAAAATTCAACTGGATGGAGTCGTCTCTCAATGAGTTGGATGAGCACCATAAATGGAAGGTAGTCACATGATTGCCTGGATATTCATTAGGCTTGGCCTCAAACTTTGGAATGTCCAAAGGCAACTTGGTCAGGATAGGAGGCCAACACAGATCATGATAGATGGGGTCATTTAATAACCTTGTCAAGTCTGGCAAGTGCAGAGTTTCTAGAAATGGTAATTTGGGTTGTTTATTATAACCAGGGAAAAAGGATCCTGGAGTTTGGTTGGCACCAGGTTGCCAAGAAAAGTTAGGTTGTTCGCGAGGTTTCTAGTAATAACCATGGTTGTGACCAATGTATAGATTATGTGCTTGTTGAGACATCATCGGGTGACTCTCATAATAGGACATAAAGTGTTGGGCTTGCGTCACATTCCAAGAATTTTCGGAAGGGTTTCCCCCTATCGATCCGATGGGCATAGGTGTTGAGACTTTCCCAGGGTTCCATTCGCTATGGAATGTGTTTCCCCCATTTAGCATCCCTGACAAGGGAATTGAT
>SNQJ01S0208565.1:0-16149 GCA_010110895.2 Picea sitchensis | reverse complement strand
TCAGAAGCTTTTGAAAACTTCAATATCTACAAGGAAATGGTTGAAAATGAAATGGATTCAAAAAATCAAATGCTTGAGATCTGATAATGGAGGAGAGGTCACTTCAAATGAATTTATGGACTAGTACAGTAGTCATGGAATAAAAACGCAATTCTCTATTTCTAGGAGACCTCAACAAAATGGTGTTGTTGAAAGAAAGAATAGGACAATACAAGAAATGGATTGAACAATTCTAATGGATTCCAATTTGACAGATACTTTTTGGACAAGGGAAGTGCATACAGTAGTTCACATTCAAAACAGAGTAATACTCAGAAACAACACTGAAAAAAATCCCTATGAGCTATGGAAAAGAAAACCAACAAATGTGAAGCACTTTAGAGTTTCTGGAAGAAAATGCTACATCAAAAGAGAAGATGGCAGAATGGGAAAGTTTGACTCTCGTGTGGACAAAGGAGTACTTGTTGGTTACTCAAGTACAGGGAAATCATACAAGTGTTACAACATGATATTGAACAAAGTTGTGGAAAGCATCAATGTAACAATTGATGAAACAAGTAGACAAGAATTAAAGGAAGAAGAAAACGAATCAGTAGAACAATTTTACGAAGAAAAAACAGAAGATGAAAAAGAAGGGGAAGATGAAGAGGATCCAACAGAAGAAGAAGAGAAAGTTCAGCAAGTGCCTCCAAAGACACCTAGCAGACGAGTACAGAAGAATCATCCTTCATATCAGATTATCAGAAACAAAGATGCAGGAGTTGAGACTAGAAGAAGAATGCGTTCACCAGATCAAACACACCTAGCACTCTCATCTATGATTGAACCAAGCTTTTTTGAAGAGGCCAGCAAGGATGAATTTTGGAATAAGGCCATGGATGAATAATTGAATTATATAGAGAAAAATGACACTTGGGAGTTGGTTCCAAGACCAAAGGATAAGAATGTGATCAACACAAAGTGGGTATACAGGAATAAATTGAATGAAGATGGACATGTTACAAGGAACAAAGATAGATTGGTATGTAAAGGATATGCATAGGTTGAATGAATCGATTTTGAAGAGAAATTTTCCCTAGTAGATAGAATGGAAGCAATCTGATTTCTTTTAGCTTATGCATGCTCCAAAAATATTAAAGTGTATCAAATAGACGTAAAATCAACTTTTCTGAATGGAGAACTTGAAGAAGAAGTCTACATTGAACAACCAGAAGGATTTCAGTTGTCAGAGAACACAGATTATGTGTGTAAATTAAAGAAGGCCGTGTATGGTCTAAAACAGGCTCCTAGAGCATGGTACTCAAGACTGGATAAATATCTACAACAGGCAGGGTTCAAAAAAGGAAGTGCAGAAAACAACCTCTACATCAAGGTAAGTCAAGATAGTATTTTATTAATTGAAGTTTATGTTGATGATATTATTTTTGGTAGTGATGATGATAGGTTAAGCCATAAATTTGCAAAGGATATGGAGAATGAATTTTAAATGTCATTACTTGGAGAACTATCCTTCTTTCTGGGTCTTCACATACGTCAAAGCAACCAAGGAATCTTTATTTCTCAAACCAAGTATATCAGAGAAATGTTAAAAAGGTTCGGAATGGAAGATTGCAAACCAGTTATCACTCCTATGAAAACTAGTTGCAATTTGAGAAAAGGTGATGATTCAAAGGCTACATATCAAAGGAAATACAAGTCAATGATTGGTAGACTACTATATGTGACAACATCCAAACTATATGTAATACAAGCAGTTGGACAGGTGGCACAATTTCAAGCAGCACGAAAAGAGACACATGTCTTAGCAGTGAAAATGATTTTCAGATATCTCAAAGGAACAAAAAAGTTTGGATTATGGTATCCAAAAGGAAAGGATATATCACTTATTATCTACACAGATGCAGATTGAGAGTTTGCATTGATGATCAACGAAACACTAGTGGAGCAGCGTTCCACTTAGGTGAGTGTTTAGTACCATGGTTGAGAAAGAAACAATCATCAGTATCTTTATCTACAACCGAGGCAGAGTATATTGAAGCAACAACATGTTGTACACAGGTTCTATGGATTAAACAAACTTTGACAGATATACAGGTTGAGTATGATGAGGCAATTCCAATGTATTGTGATAATACAAGCAGCATCAGTATCTCAAAGAACCTAGTGATGCACTCCAAGACGAAGCACATTCCAATCTAGTATCATTTTCTAAGGGAACATGTTGTATAAAAGAACATCATAGTTGACTATGTGGGCACAAAAGAACAAGTGACAGACATCTTTACAAAACCACTTCCACGGGAAGCCTTTGAATATCTTTGCCAGAGAATCGGAGTTATTTCTACTCCAAAATGAATGTTTTTGGATTCTTATCTTATATGTCTTCGATGTACATGAGGAAACACCATAAATATGATAGTTCAGGTTGGGAGATCAGACAGTTCATTTAGTGGGAGTAGCCCTGGATGGAAATATGCCTTTGCTATTGATGACAAAGGGGGAGATATTTATCAGATGCAGAGGACAGAGACATGATTCCAAGGGGAGAAATGGTCACAGAGATGGAGAGTGGTCAGTGGTCACAAAGATGCAGAGCACATAGGCATGGTTATAGGGGGAGCATGAGTGATATGACTTCATTATTGCATGACATGATTTGAGTATTGCATCTGAGTGTTTCCATCAATGCAAAAGGGGGAGATTGTTGAATAAGGTTGGTTTTCATTGAAGTCAACCCTTGAAGAAAGTCTTGTATCATGAAAGTTTGGGTAATGGACCTAAGATTGTTTTATGTAAGTATGACTCATTATTGTCTTGTCATGGTTAATAAGAGGTACAAATGGATGAACTCCAAAGCGGTCCCCTTATTGTGAAATCCCTCACAGGAAGATGCTTTACGGTTTGAGTTATTCTAGAAGTATGGTTAGAGAACCCATGCTTAATTATGGAATAATGAGATGAATATCAATGAATTTTTAAGTGAAACTATCCTAGATGGATAGTGTTTGTGATGTCATTTCCAGTGGTATGTGAAACGTCACATAAGTCCTCATAGTTTGACAGTTATGGCTCTACAAAGTTTGAGGACCCTCATATGTTGGCTTGAAGCCCCAAAAAGTTAAAGTTTTGCAAAAGAAATTATTTAAATAATAAATTTAATGGGGAACTCCCTAAAATAAGGAAAGTGGGATGTTACAGGAAAGTATAAATAAGAGGCAAGTCTCTCTCATTTAATTACACTTAAATATCATTGAATACCTATTGTTTGTGAAAAGTTATTTAGGAAGGTATTATTGATAGAGAAAAATTGCAGCAGAAAAAGTGTGGCAGGAAGAGTGCAGCAGAAAAATCGCTGCAGAAAAAGTGCGACAAAAAATTCGCGGTAGAAAAAGTGCAGTAGAAAAATCGCAGTAGAAAATGTGCGGCAGAAAAATCAAGGTGGAAAATTCGTGGCAGAAAAAGTGCGGCAAAAAAATCACGGCAACAACATGGTTGGGGTCTATTTATGAGAGATATGGCACATCTTGTTTGAGGTATGTTTTGTGTGATATGGTTTATCTCTTAAGATGGTATTGGAGTTTAGTATTGTTGCATATACCAGATTTGATGAGGGATATAATTGGTATTTTGTTGTTGGTATTTGGCATATGGGTATTGGTTTTTTGGTTGTGATGTGTTGCTAAAGTTGTTGGTTTAGATTGAGGCTACATAACAGTGAGGTTGTGGCACATGGTTTGATGTAAGGGTTTATGGTATTTGGTTATGGATAGTGTTATGTATTGCTAGAGAACTTTTGATGTTTATATTGGTATATGTACTTGGTGTATGGTTGAGGTACATGGTTGAGACAAACAGTTGATGAGTTGGCACATACATGAAGTGTATACTTGATGATGTTGGTACATCTTGATGAGTCATAGTTGATGTGAATTTGATGCATGATTGGTACATATTTGGTGCATGGTTGATGCACTCGTTGATGGTACAGGCTAGTGTATGGTTGATGCACTTGTTTATGGTACAGGTTGATTACAGGTTGTTTGGACAGGTTATTATGACATGGTATTTGTACAATTTTGGTGCATGGTTGATGCATTTTTTTATGGTACAATTTGAGGTACAGGTTGATTTATGATACATGTTGGCATGGGTTATTGGTACAGGTTGTTACATGTTGATTACAAGTTGATTGGTACAGGTTTACAACAACATATCTCATAGTTATAGTGTGAAAATGGTTTCATCATTCTACTTATACATCAAGGCGGTTGGACGGGGCAAGGATAGGTGGTTGTAGCCAGAGAACTTAGGGGGTTGTAGCCTCCTTCTAGTTGTAGAGAGAGAATTGGGGAGTTGGAGCTTCCCTCAGGTTGTAGCCTGAGAAACTAGGGGGTTGGAGCCTCCTTCCAGTTGCAGTTGGAAAACAAAGGAAGTTGGTGCTTCTAATGAATGTAATTCTTCACGACACATAAGAAAAAACATTTTGTGGTTTTATCCCGCTTTGGGTTTCCACGTAAAACACTGGTGTACTGTGTATGTGTATGATTGTTCATTTGTTCATTGCTTATTTACTCTTCAGTTATTGGATGATAATGCTACATTGATATAACACTTGGATTATATGGTTAAAAAGGATTATATTTCTCTATTACTGATTCACCCCCCCTCTCAGTAATCCAACAATTGGTATCAGAGCAGGTTCCTTCAGAAATCAGTTTAATCATAGAAAGGTAGTTCATGGAGAGAAACAACTTGCATAAAAATGGAATACCACAGTTTGATGGACATAAGTATGCATTTTGGAGCATAAGGATGAAGACATATATATAGGCACATGGGTTTGAAATTTGGAAATCAATTGTAGATGGATACACATTACCAACAGTTCCACCAACAAATGAAAAAGTAGTGAAACTTTGTCAGAATATTTCCAAATCCACAAATGCACTTTTGAATGGTATTGGTGAAACTGTATTCACAAAATTTGCACAATGTAAATCCGCCAAAGATATTTGGCACAAACTTCAAAACATTTATGAAGGAGATTCAAAGGTCAAAGCTGCAAAGCTTCAAACTTATAGAGGTCAGTTCGAACAACTAAAGATGAAGGAAGATGAGAATATTGCAGCTTACTTCTTACGAGTCAATGAAACAATAAATGAAATCATGGGATTGGGAGAAGAAATCAAAGAATCTGTAATTGTTCAAAGGGTATTGAGATCTCTTCCTATGATATTTGACCCTAAGATATCAACACTAGAAGAAAGAGAGGATCTAAACTCAATAAGCATGGACGAACTACGTGAAATCTTCACAACATATGAAATGAGAACTAAACATGAAAATCCAGATGTAAAAGAAGCAGCCTTCAAAGAATCAAAAATATCAAAGCAAAAGGGAAAGCAACAAGAAAAAGAACATAACATTAATAGTAATGTCTCGGAATATGATGAAGAAGTGGCCAACTTTGTCAAAACACTGAACAAGGGAACCGATGACAAGTATAGAGGTAATCTTCCTTTAATTTGTTTTAATTGTGATGGCATTGGTCATTTTGCTAACAAATGTCCTCATAAGAAAAAGAGAAACGATGTAGGCTACTTAAAAAGAAAACAAACATAAAAAGGAAAAATAACCACAAAGAAAGTTTTCAAGAAAAGCTTATACACCAAAGAAGACATCTCATTATCAGATGAAGATGAAGTCGGTGACAGTGAGACATAAAGAGTTATGTTCATGGCAGTAGAAGACTCTGATAAAGAAAACTCCAAAGAAGAATGTGAAGAGGACGAAGAAGAATATGAAGAAGTCGAAGAAGAAATTGAAGAGGTGGAAGTTGACTACCGAGATGAATTGTTGAATGCAATAGAAGTTATCAGAAGAGAAAAGAGGAAAAACAAGAAGCTACAAGCGGAACTAGACAAGAAAGAAGACACTCAAGAATTAGAACAAATGATCACAAATTTGGAGGTTCAAATTGAAGAAGATAAAATAATTGAAGAAGCACTCAAAGAACAACTAGAAGGAAGAGATAGGATCATTGAAAATTTGATATCAGAGATTGTCACATTAAGAAAGGATTTTCAAAATAAAAATATGCAGAACAAGTCAAAAGTTTTGAATGACATTATCAGCAGTCGAAGGCCTAATCATGACAAGTCCGGACTTGGATACAATCAGACATAAAAGGCATCAAGCTCCAAAACAACAGAACAAGAAACATATCCAAAAATCTATGAAGAAACAATCAAAGGGGATAGGAAGGTCTACGGATAAAATTATAGGGACACTTCTCCACCGAGAAGATTCAGATTTCAGAATCAATGACCGACAGAAATAGATAGGTCACAGGAAGAAGAAGAATTCATAAGAGCACCTCCTTTCAGAATATCTTCAACTCCCAGGTATCAAACTATATTTTTTGGTTTATNCCCAGGTATCAAACTATATTTTTTGGTTTATGTTATGCATGTAATAATTTTGGACATAGTTGTGAATTGCAGAGATAAAAATAGGAACATAAAGAACTTTGAAAGGCATAGACAAAAGGGTTATCCAAGAAGGCCTAGTGAAATACAGAGAAGAAGTTACAATAGGTTTGAATCATTGAGAACTTAAGTGGAATGCTACAAGTGTAACAACTTTTGACACACGACCAAAGATTGCAAAAAGGCAATCCCTCCTAGATAACCACAACAAAACAACAACAATCACAGACAAGAAACTCAGAAAAGGACATCGATAAGAAAGAAAAATCAGTACAACAATGAAGAATGCACACTCAGTCTACAAGCTAAGAAAAAAAAACGTGGTTAGTATGTTGACAGTGGTTGTTCAAAACACATGACAGGTGATAGAGACAAGTTTCTTACATTAAGAAAGGAAAGAGATGGATCAGTCTCCTTCGAAAATGATGATTCAGCTAAAATCATTGGAAAAGGCACACTCATAATTCAGAACAAGAATATAAAGGAAGAAAATGTTCTACTAGTAGAAGATATGAAACATAATCTTCTAAGTTCAGGAAAAGGAGGTTTAGGAAAATTGATTGTTACAGCTGTGAGAACTTCAAGAAACATATATGTGTTAAGTGAAATTGGAAATGAAAAGTGTTGTCTAGGAAAGGAAGATGAAATTTGGCTATGGAACAGAGGAATGGGTCGCATACATTTTGATAACCTTTTCAAAGTCAACAAAATATAAGTAGCCAGAGAAATGCCCCAGATCACGAAACTAAACAACACTTTATGCAAACATTATCAACAAGGAAAGCGAACAAAGAGCAGGTTCTTATCAAAGGAATAATCAATGACAGGACCACTGGAAATTGTGCATACTAATCTAGTTGGACCAACTACAACAAAGGGTTTAAAAGGTGAGATATACTTTATGTTATTATTTGATCATTATACAAGAATGACTGCAGTTTTATTTCTCAAGAAAAAGTCAGAAGATTTTGAAAACTTCAATATCTACAAGGAAATGGTTGAAAATGAAATGGATTCAAAAATCAAATTCTTGAGATCTAATAATGGAAGAGAGTTCACTTCAAAGGAATTTATGGACTATTGCAGCAGTCATGGAATAAAAAAGAAATTCTTTGTTGCTAGGACACCCCAACAAAATGGAGTTGTGTAAAGAAAGAACAAGACAGTACAAGAAATGGCTCGAACAATGCTAATGGATTTCAAATTGACAGATATTTTTTGGACACGGACAATGCATACAACAATTCACATTCATAAAAGAGTAATGCTCGGAAACAACACTAACAAAACTCCCTACGAGCTATGGAAAGGAAGACCAGCAAATGTGAAGCACTTCAGAGTTTTTGCAAGAAAATGCTACATTAAAAGAGAAGATGGAAGAATGGGAAAGTTTGAATCTCGTGTGGACAAAGGAGTACTTGTTGGTTACTCAAGTACAAGGAAATCATACAAGTGTTACAAAATGAGATTGAACAAAGTTGTGGAAAGCATCAACGTAACAATTGATGAAACAAGTAGACGATAATTAAAGGAAGAAGAAAATGAATCAATGGAACGACTTTACGAAGAAGAACCCGAATATGAAAAAGAAAGGGAAGATGAAGAGGATCTGACAGAATAATAAGAGCAATTTTAGCAAGTGTCTCCAAAGACACCTAGAAAACGAGTACAGAAGAATCATCCTCCAGATCAGATTATCAGAAACAAAGATGCAGGATTTGAGACTAGAAGAAGAATGTGTTCACCATAACAAACGCACCTAGCATTCTCATTTACAATTGAACCAACCTTTTTTGAAGAGGCCAGTAAGGATGAATTTTGGAATAAGGCCATGGATGAAGAATTGGATCAAATAGAGAAAAATAACACTTGTGAATTGGTTCCAAGACCAAAGGATAAGAATGTGATCGACACAAAGTGGGTATAAAAGAATAAATTGAATGAAGATGGGCAGGTTACAAGGAACAAATCTAGATTTCTATGTAAAGGATATGCACAGGTTGAAGGAATCGACTTTGAGGAGACATTTGCTCCAGTAGCCAGAATGGAAACAATATGATTTATTTTAGCTTATGCATGCTCCAAAAATATTAAAGTGTATCAGATGGATGTAAAATCATCTTTTTTGAAAGGAGAACTTGAAGAAGAAGTCTACATTGAACAAACAAAAGGATTTCAGTTGTCAGAGAACCTAGATTATGTGTGTAAATTAAAGAAGGCCTTGTATGGTCTAAAACAGACTCCTAGAGAATGGTACTCTAGACTGGATAAATATCTACAGTAGGCACAGCTCAAAAAAGGAAGTCCAGATAGAAACCTCTACATCAAAGATAAGTCAAGATAGTATTTTATTAATAGAAGTTTATGTTGATGATATTATTTTTGGTAGTGATGATGACAGGTTAAACCAAAAAATTGCAAAGGATATGGAGAATGAATTTGAAATGTCATTACTTGGAGAACTTTCCTTCTTTATGGGTCTTTAGATATGCCAAAGAAACCAAGAAAATTTTATTTCTCAAACCATGTATATCAGAGAAATGCTAAAAAGGTTCGGAATGGAATATTGCAAACCAGTTATCACTCCTATGCAAAATAGTTGCAAGTTGAGAAAAGATGATGATTCAAAGCCTACAAATCAAAAGAAATACAGGGAAATGATTGGTATCCTACTATATGTGACAACATACAGACCAAATGTAATGCAAGTAGTTGGACAGGTAGCATGATTTCAAGAAGCACCAAAAGAGACACATGTCTTAGTAGTGAAAATGATTTTCAGATATCTCAAAAAAACAAAAGAGTTTGGATTATGGTATCCAAAAGGAAAGGATCTATCACTTATTGCCTACATAGATGTAGATTGGGCAGGTTTCATTGATGACCGACCAAGCACCAGTAGAGAAACGTTCTACTTAGGTGAGTGTTTAGTATCATAGTTGAGCAAGAAACAATCATCAATAGCTTTATCTACAGTCGAAGCAAAGTATATTTCAGCATCATCATGTTGTACACAGGTTATATGGATGAAACAAACTCTAACAGATATACAGGTTGAGTATGATGAGCCCATTCCAATATATTGTGATAATACAAGCGACATCAATATCTCAAAGAACCTGGTGATGCACTCCAAGACGAACCACATTCCAATAAAGTATCATTTTCTAAGGGAACAGGTTGCATAAAAGAATATCAGAGTTGAATATATGGGCACAAAAGAACAAGTGGCAAACATCTTTACAAAACTGCTTCCACGGGAAGCCTTTGAATATCTTCGCCTTTGAATTTCTACTCCAAATGATTTTTTTTTAATTCTTATCTTATCTATCTTCGATGTACATGAGGAAGCACCATAAAGATGACAGTTTAGGTTGGGAGATCAGAAAGTTCAGTTAGGGGGAGAAGCCCCAGATGGAAAGATAGATTTTCCATTGATGACAAAGGGGGAGAGATTTACCATATACAGAGGACAGAGGCATAATTCCAGGGGGAGCAATGGTCACAGAGATACATAGTGGTTAGTGGTCACAGAGATGCAGAGGACAGAGGCATGGTTCTAGGGGGATCATGTGTGATATGACTTCAGTATTGCATGACATGATTTCACTATTGCATCAGAGTGTTTCCATCAATGCAAAATGGGGAGATTGTTGATTAAGGTTGGTTGTAATTGATGTCAACCCTTGAAGAAAATTTGGTAGCACAAAGGTTTGGGTAATGGAACCAAGTTTGTTTGATGTAAAGATGACTCATTATTTTCTTGTCATGGTTGATAAGAAGTACAAATGGATGAACTTCAAAGTGGTCCCTTTATGGTGAAATCCCTCACGAGAAGACACTTTGTGGTTTGAGTTATCCTAGAAGTATGGTTAGAGAACCCATGCTTAATTGTGGAATAATGAGATGAAGATCATTGAATTTTTCAGTGAAACTATCCTAGATGGATAGTGTTTGTCATGCCATTTCCGGTGGTATGTGGAACGTCACATAAATCCTCACGGTTAGAGAGTTATGGCCTTACAAATTTGGAGGACCCTCATATGTTGGCTTGAAGCCCCCAAAAGTCAAAGTGTTTGAAAAATAAATTATTTAAATAATAAAGTTAATGGAGAACTCCCTAAAATAAGGAAAGTGGGATGTTACATGAAAGTTTAAATAAGAGGGAAAAATCTCTCATTTAATTACACTTGAATATCATTGAATATCTATTTTTTGTGAAAGGTTATTTGGGAAGGTATTATTGATAGAGGAAAACTGCAGCAAAAAAAGTGCGGCAGAAAAATCATGGCGGAAAAAGTGCGGAAGAAAAATCGCGGTTGAAAATTCAAGGCAAAAAAAGTGTGGCAGACAAATCGCGACAACAACATGGTTGGGGTCTATTTATGAGAGGTATGGCACATCTTGTTTGAGGTATGTTTTGTGAGCTAGGGTTTAGCTCTTGAGATGGTATTGGATGTTTAGTATTGCTGCATATATCAGATTTGTTGAGGGATACAATTGGTATTTTGTTGTTGGTATTTGGCATATGGGTATTTGTATTTTTGGTTGTGATGTGTTGCTGAAGTTGTTGGTTTAACTTGAGGCTACATAACAGTGAGGTTGTGGCACATGGTTTGATGTAAGGGTTTATGGTATTTCGTTATAGATAGTGTGATGTACAACTTTTGATGGTTATATTGGTATATGTATTGGTGTATGGTTGAGGTACATGGTTGAGACAAGTAGTTGATGCTTTTGTACAATCATGAGGTGTATACTTGATGATGCTAGTACATCTTGATGAGTCATAGCTGATGTGCATTTGATGCATGATTGGTACATATTTGGTGCATGGTTGATGCACTCGTTGATGGTACAGGTTGAGGTACAGGCTGGTGCATGGTTTATGCACTTTTTTATGGTACTGGTTGATTATAGGTTGTTTGGACAGGTTATTGTGATAGGGTATTTGTACTGGTTTGGTGCATGGTAGATGCATTTTTTATGGTACAAGTCGAGGTATAGTTTGATGTATGGTAAATGTTGGCACAGGTTATTGGTATAGGTTGTTACAAGTTGATTACAGGTTGATTGGTACAGGTTTACAACAACATATCTCACAATGATAGTGTGACAATGGTTTCATCATTGTACTTATACGTCAGGGCAGTTGGATGGGGCAAGGATAGGTGGTTGTAGCCACCTTCTAGTTGTAGCTGGAGAACTTAGGGGTTGTATCCTCCTTCTGGTTGTAGCAAGAGAATTTGGGATGTGGATCTTCCCTCAGGTTGTATCCTGAGAAACTAGGGGGTTGGAGCCTCCTTCCAGTTGTAGTTGGAAAACAAAGGAATTTGTTGCTTCCAATGAATGTAATTCTTCTAGACACATAATAAAAATCATTTCATGTTTTCTCCCGCTTTGGGTTTCCACGTAAAATACTGGTGTACTATGTATGTGTATGATTGTTCATTTGTTCATTGTTTATTTACTCTATAATTATTGGATGATAATGCTACATTGATATAACACTTGGATTATATGGTTAAAAAGGATCAGATTGCTCTATTACTGATTCACCCCCCCTCTCAGTAATCCAACAATAATCTCTCTAACATTTGACTTCTTTCTTTCTGTTTGTGGATTCATCTTTCACTACAATGCCTGCAAGTACAATTTCTTGAACATGTTCCTTATTTATTTGTCCTTTTATTTCAGTTATTTTCCAAACCTTTATGTATATGACATATTTATTTTTCTCTGTAGAATTTTCTTCATCTTGCTTTATTGCCAATCTTGTGATCTCTGGGACCTAGTCTTTGTTCACCTATTCTTCTTGTTTTCTTATCCATACTTACTTATAACTGATATCAATGTTTTCTTTCATGGAAGTATCGATCATGCTTCTACAATTACTAGCTATGTGTTCATAGTTATGACATTTGTAACATTCAATGTTACGATGGGCCACATAGAAATTTCTTGCTTGAACATTTTTTTATAATCCTTGCAATCTACAACCTTATGTCCAAAATTAGTACAATAAAAACAATGACCATAAAAGAAATTTTCATACCTGGGATTGAATGATATTCTTTGTGGTGTATTCCTTCTAAATTTCTGCCTTGACTCATGATTTAATCTTCTTTGTGGCTTTAACGTGGATGGTCTTCTTGAATATGTATCTTTAATAGTTTTCTTAGAGTCTGGTTGACCATGATTCCTTCCTTTGAGTACTTCTGCATAACTCTTTCTATTTTCTTCAGTCTTATTTTCTAGCAACATAGAGTGCTTCTCTTCATTCTCTATAACTGATGTGGATGTTTCTGTCTCTTCAACGTTCTTTTTGAGCTTGACGATTTTACTTCTCAATGTGAAAAATTCTTCTTCAAGCTTATCAACCTCTTCTTATTTCTTTAATATATGTGACTTCATGACTTCTTTTGTTCTCTTCGCTTCTTCAAGCTGAATTTTTAATGTGATTATTTATTCTTCAAGTAAATTCTCTTCTTGACCAAACTCTGACTCAAGATGGTTTAGATCATTAGTTCTTTCCTTGAGATGATCCTTCAATATATTCTCTCTCATTTCTGCTTCTTATTTATGTTTTGTTATGTTGGCTTCCAAATACTATTTTTTATCTTCAATATTTTTTTCGATCTTTATGGCTTCTTCTAGCTGAGTTCTTAAGTTATTGATGAACTGTTGGGATTCTTAAAAAATGTGAACATTTTCCTTTTGTTTCACCAATTCTTTTTTGAGTGACTTGTTTTCTTCTGTTTCTTTTGTTAGTTCATCTAAAGCACTAATCAATTCTACTTCATAATTGTCTTCTTTTTCAATTTTTTTTTTCGTCTCATTTCCTTCATGGAATTCTATTTCAAGATGTCATGTTTTTTCACAATTAAAGCAAAACAACATACCTATGTTGATTATGTACTCTTCATCTTATGAATCTGCTGGACATGGTGAGCATATGTCTTCTTGATATGTACCTGCATCTTCTTTGGAGTTTTCTGAATCTATGATGGGTGAAGAATATATATCATGTAACTTATCCCAAAGTTCTTTGGCTGATGAACATTTACCAAACTTTTCTCTTACCAGGTTAGGTAATCCTTCTTAGATGAAATCCATTGATATTTTGTTATGCTTCTTCAATTCCTTCATGGTTGCAGTATGTGCCATTTTTGAACTATCATATCATGTAATGACTGATAGTCAAATATAATTCTCATGTTCCTATAAAAATAATTTCATGCTTATGCTCCATATATCATACTTTAACCCATTCTAACAATTAAATAGGTGTACTCCATTCTCAAAATAATCCATGATCTCCTTCCAATGGTAAATTGATTTCTAAAGGAACCTGCTCTGATACCAATTGTTGGATTACTGAGAGGGGGGTGAATCAATAATAGAGCAATTTAATCTCTTTTAACCATAAAATGCAAGTGTTATATAAATATAGAATCATCATCCAATAGTTTCATAGTAAATAAACAATGAACAAATGAACAATCATACACATACATAGTACACCAGTGTTTTTATGTGGAAACCCAAAGCAGAGTAAAACCACATAATGCCTTTTCTAATATGTTTTTAAGAATTACATCCATTGGAAGCACCAAATTCCTTTATTTTCCAGCTACAACTAGAAGGAGGCTCCAACCCCCTAGTTTCTCAGGCTACAACCTGAGGGAAGATCCAACTCCCCAATTCTCTAGCTACAACCAGAAGGAGGCTACAACCCCCTATGTTCTTCGGATACAACTAGAAGGTGGCTACAACCACCTATCCTTGCCTCATCCAACCACCATGTCGTAGAAGTAGAATAATGGAGCCACTGCCACACTATTACTTTGAGATATATTTTTGTAAACTTGTACCAATCAACCTACACCAAACAACCTATAACAACATGTACCAAACAACTTGTAATCAACATGTACCATAAACAAGTGCATCGACCATGCACCAAATTGTACCTCAACATGTACCATAAATGATTGCATCAACCATGCACCAACCTATAACTCAACATGTACCATCAATGAGCGCATCAACCATGCACCAAATATGTATCAATCATGCATCAAATACACATAAACTATGACTCATCCATATGTACCAACATCATCAACTATACACCACATGTATGTACCAACTCATCAACTACTTGTCTCAACCATGTACCCAACATGTACCTCAACCACACACGAATATTACAATAAAAGTTTATCTAACAATTCATCACTTTATCCATAAACACAATACCATAAACCATTACATCAAACCATGTGCCACAACCTCAATGTTATAGAACCTCTATCTGTAACATACCTCAACCGAAATCCTTCATCAATTTCATCATCCAAATATGATTTGTAACTCTATAATAGACCTAGTCTATATTATCAGATACTTTCAAAACTTCCTTAACAAGAGAATAGCATTTTCATCAAATTTACTTTGGTCTCACATGACTAGTTTTGGATTAGTCAACAACCCTAACTTGAAATAATCATAACTATGTACATGTAATGAATAAAGGTCTAAAAATAGTACACAATGTTCTTCAGTGTCTTGTCTGCAACTTATCCAGGTTTCACTTCTTGGAGCCTCCCAAAAAAGGACTTATAGCAAAAATGACATACCTTGCTGAATTCTGAATTATTCTAGAGATCGAACTTGTAGAGCATGCCCCGAACATAATATTTGTTGTATGGATATGAAAATGGTACACCAAGTACTAAAGATAGTACTCTAACCAATACATTTGGTCTTACTTAATTTGTATCTTTTATGAAGACATTATGACATTTTTACCCAAAACACATGTTTTAGACTAGTTTCAGGACTAGCCACAAACCCTATTTTCCACGGTATGTAATTCCAAAAATAAGACCCACAAGTTGAAATTTCTATCACATCTACCTGGATATGTTTCCTCAATGGAATCCATATTACGCGGTGTGAATCATTCTAGAAAACAAGTTATTGTAAAAATGGTGAGATGGCCTGTAAATAACATACCTTAGAAAGCATTATCAAAAGAATTTGTCCTCCCTTGAGCTTCAGCCTTCTTTACTTCACCTTCCCTCTGAAATTCGTCGTAGATATCCTTTTCTTACCTCAGTCACTTGTAAATATTCAATATGCTCAATTTGTATTTAAATGAGAGACCCTTGCCTCTTATTTATACTTTTATGTATATTCCTCAACGGGTTACCTTCTAACCATCTTAAACCACTTTCCTTATTTGAGGGCCAACTCACTTCTAACCACTTGTCCACTTAGTAATTTCTCCATTAATTTTATTATTTAAATAATTTATTTTGTATCCACTTTGACTTATAGTACACTCATCACTTCCCTTTATTATTTAAATAATTTCTTCTTTGCAACCACTTTGACCTTTTGGGGCTTCTAGATGACTCATGAGGGTTCTCCAACTTCGCATGGCCATAAATATACAAAAATGAGGATTTATGTGATGTTCCACATACCACCGGAAATGGCATGACATGTTATATCCATTTACAATAGTCTTGCCTGCAAATATACAAAACTCATACCATTATTCATCAAACAAACCTGTGTCCATTACCCAAACCTTTGTGCTACTGAAATTTTCTATCAAACTTTCTTCAAGGGTTGACATCAATGACAACCA
>SNQJ01S0208564.1:0-14337 GCA_010110895.2 Picea sitchensis | reverse complement strand
CATGCAGGCATTACTGTTTCGTATCAAGCATCAAGAACATCGTCTGTCACATCTCGAAAAAACACCCGCATTCAACATGGTTGTTTGGTATGAGACCTAAAGATTGAGATAAGGCTTTTGTTATTCAAGTATTTTATTTTAAAATCAAAATTCTATTCTAATTTTAAATTTAAATTTGGAGTGACACATGGACCACACTAGTGGTGGGCGAAGGGCACTTAAAGCCCCTAGCCGCCACCCTCCTCCCCTGGCGATGGTTAGTTTGCATGAGCATCGATTATGGTAATTACTCCCGCACTAATGGCTATCAAAGCCATCAAATATTTCGTTCTCCTGTAGGAAGTTCTATATTGGTCACTTGGGCGCTATGCACAATATCATTTTGTTTGTTCTGCTCCACGTCTTAGTTTTCATCTCTGGTGTATCCGTCTGTGTGGTAATTTTCTCAGTCATGCCACGAGAAAGAGGTAAGCCTCGACGAGGGCCAACCTACTACAGTCGGTTTGGCAGACACAACCACCCAAGACCAACCTCTCTAGCTCTCATACCAACCATCTCGGACCATCCAAGTTCTTCTAGTCAGAATTGGTTTGAACAGGCTCAACTAGAGCCCCGTCCCTCCAGTACAGAGGGTCTCCATGTCGGGTGCCCAGTGGAAGAAGAAATTTGGCCCAATTGGGAGGAAAATTTTCCTTTCCTGTCGTTAACCGCTTTGGAGCACCGACTTGCTACCTACACCACCATTCCTTTCCAGGAGCCAGTCGAGACAGGCTGCATCGTGGAAGAAAAAGTCTCTCCTTCGGAGGATCACTCAGGACATAATTCAGTCGCCACCATGGATGAGGACCTTGTCACGGATTCTTCCGCTACAAATGACTCCACTGCTGCTACCATGGATGAAGACCCCGATGAGGAACAAGCTCATGATCATGAAGTTGATGAACATAATCACCCAAATACCAGCTCTTGCATCTGGTCTTGATCTTTGAGATGAGAAAGGACCTGGCAGAGAAACAACACCGCCAAAGCATCTTCAACAATTGTCTGGATGCCCTGTATGACTCCTTGTCAAGCAAGCCTGAGAAGAGTCGATGCCTAAATTGCTGTCAGCCTTTCATCTTCCGACTCCGTCAAGATGGACACCCGGGTTTTCCCCATGTCTAGCATTTTCATAGGTTTTTTGTTTGGTTTAATGACTAAGTTTTTGCAATTTTTGCATACCATAGTCTTTGGTTCAGGTTCGATAGGTGGTCGAGGCACTGAGTCCATCGCTTGTTTTGGTTTCCACACTTGTGGCAGAACAGGTGACAAGTCCCCATGTCTGTATGTCGACAATTGTCACTTTTTCTTAAAGTTTTGGAACAATGAACAATCATCCAGTCATCATGTCCACACGTTTTGGTTTACGGTGGCATAACATCTTAACATTTTGTTTTATTTTATTTTTTCTATAAAACAAAATTCATTTTCTTTATCTATTATATAAAGAGGGATTTATGTTAAACACATGTTACTTAAATGAAAATATTAAGTGAATTATAATTTTGAAATTTTGAAATGATTTTTATCATTATTATTAAAAAATTTAAATTATGTTTATCATTATTATTAACAATAGTATGCAATAAATATTTTGATAAATTTAATTTCATCTATATTTTTATTAAACATTTTCTCATTTTACTATAAGAAGAAGAAGTGGTGAGTTTATAAAATGAGAAGGGTTGGTGGTGGTGATTCCTTCTCTTTTTCTCCACATGGATTTTTGTTGATAAAGAAATGTGATTTCACTTGTTAAAATTGAACTTAAGTGGGAATAATAACATTACTTCCAACCACTCAAACTAAACCTAATTAATAATTTTAGTAATTATAATTTTTAATTATTTGTTTACTTTATTTCTAAATACTAAATTTTATATAAATATATTTTATTTAAATAAATTTTTTTTTATTGCATATTTATTTTCCTTATAAATTAGTCTGAATAAACCCCCCAAAAAATGTTGCACTATTGAATAAACCCCCAAAAAAATGTTGCACTATTGAATAAACCCCCCCAAAAAATGTTGCACCTATATAATATAGTCATGAAAAAAAAATGTTATACCTATATAATATGTTAGAAGATAGGGTAACTAACATCTTATATTATCATTTTATCTTTTATAAGTATTTAATTTTCTATAATAATTATATTATTATCTTATTTTTATTTTTATAAGTATTTAATTTTTTATAATAACTATATTATTATTTAATTTTTATTTTTATAAGTATTTAATTTTCTATAATAGTTAACAATTTTGTTATACCATATAATCTTGTATTCATTCTTTTATTATCTTGTGATTTTATAACTTTTTTATTTATATATTTAATTTTTTTTTATTATTTCTATTTATCCAACCATTTATTATTTCAATATTTCAATTATTATTTTAATTAAAATAATAATAATTATACATTATATGAAATTTTTACATTTTATATTTCATGCCCTGCTTTATATTGTGTAGTATGTTCATCTTTTAAATAAGGTAAAATAGTTGCTCACATTATTCATATGGTATTGATTATACTTATAAGATCTAATCATTTTTGTGTTTTTTTAACCAAGGTTATTGAAAACATAAATGTTTCAAAGTTTATTTGACATTTATATCAGTTCACTAAGCAACAGGAATAACATTTACTCCCCTCCTTTATACATACTTTGCTACGGTTTAGTTACTTCCCTCTTCATGCTCAATGGTCCATCATTATTGGACAAAGTATTTTTTTTCTGATCAGTTTCTTCTCTTCTCATCACTAACCAAAATCCAAATCAAATATCATATCATTTGGGAATCCTTTCTTTCCTTCTGATCATTATATGTGGGTTGCCAATGGGTATTCTTCAAATCCATGGTTCATTCTCTTTGCATCGTTATCAGTATTTGCATATGGGTACACTCTGATTGAGTTTACGTGGATCGGGGTTTAAACGATATGGATTACCGGTGGAAGAGAGCCAACTGAATCAAGGGATGATGAGAAATACCTGCGGCCAAAGATCAAGTCCCCAGGGGAGGATCGTCATGAAGGATGAGACGATTAAATAAATGATTATGAAAAATACCGAAAAGATTTAATCTTGATTTATCCTTTCATGCATGTTGTAATAAAGTTTAATAAGAATATAATTGTAATTTATTTTTAAAATGTATAAGATCTTTTTAACCCAGCTATTTATTTAATTATTTAAAATGGGTTGAATTCAATCAAACTCACATCTAAATAGAATTTTTAACATGACTTTTGATATATTTAAAATTATTAAAAAAGACTTAAGTTGAATTTTGTATTGCTGTGGAACAATGTAGACTTAAATTTTAAATACATCCCCTTATATAGAAAATAAAATAGAGAGAAATTTTGAATACATTCTTTTATATAGAAAATTTAAAATTAAGAAAAGTGTATAGAGAAATAATTGTATATAGGGTAGTTAATGAGTATTTATAATTTATAACTTAGGTAGAAGTAAATTAGTTTATTAATATGGAAAATAAGATATTTTTAAAAATTGTTTTAAATTTTGAAAATTATTGAGGCTTAAATCAAGAGAGTGATGATGATGGTGGTGGTTAATCTTCATTGATGATGATGGTTAACCTCTATTGAAACCAAAATTTTAGTTAAATTATTGTGAAATAATGGAAAAGTCATTTTTCAAAATTACCATAATATTGAAAATCTTATTACATTTAAATTTAAGAAGAATTTGGAGTACCATAAAGAATTAGAGGATAAAAGAAAATTGAGATTATATAATGACGTGGTCAAAAATATCTCATGAGTTACATAGTGAAACTAGGTTTTGGACAATTCCCAATATGCCATGGGTCAAAAGAGTCTACCATCTTTGTGACACTAAGAGGGTTGAAAATGAAAAACACTTTGTCTTAGAATGTCTTGCAATACTCAAATTGAATTACAATACCTACCTTCCTAACTTTCTAACTCATCAAAATTATGGTGATTTTGAAACCTTATTACTTTTAGATCACATAAATATATATTTTTAAAGTAATTCAAATAATCCCTTTTTAATAATATCACATAAATATACAGCCTGTGTAGGCCTAATGGTTAAGAACATGTGTTTCCTCTTAAGAGTTTACAGGTTCAAATCCACAAGAGGGTAGGGTATGTATACCTTCGTAGACTTTACCAGTCAAATCGTTGGGCGAAAGAAGGGAAGTCGAAGGAAGGGGGGTCCCTTGTCCCACAAACAAGGGGGTCTCATACACCAATTTGGTGTGCTGGCTTGGTCGTGACCTTAAAAATAGATTATTATTATCTTGATAAATCAAATTTAGTCTCAACACATATTAACTATCATCATTATTGATATATTAAATTAAAAATTGAATTCCATCCCTTAAAAAATAATAATAAAAAAAATTGTTTTAGTTTATAAATTTTTGAAATATTAACATATCTAAATTTCAAATTTACAAAGAAAATTGTTTTAGTTTATAAATTTTTGAAATATTAACATATCTAAATTTCAAATTTACAAAGAATTATCATGATGTATTAGAAATATTTAATAATCATATTAAAAAAAAAAATAGAATAAAAAAATTATTAAATTTAAAATCTTAAATTAAATTTTTAAATGTTTAGTTTACAAAAGAAATTTATACAAACCTTTTGAAATGTAACGTGCATATAGACATTCTCTAAATATCCCAAGGAAAATAGACAAAACATAGAATGTAATATATATATATATATATATAAGTGTTGTTTTCCAAATTATTATATATATTATTCAATTGTTTTTTATAATATATAAAATTATGATTTGAACTTTTTAAGTTGGCTTTTAAAAAATAATTGAGATAATTTAAAAAAAAACCTTCAAATTATTATTGGAATTATTAATATTTTTTTTGTTAAGTATATTTTTTTAGAAATATGGATTTTTTTTTCTCAATCTTATGATGTAGCATTTAAAAAATAATAACAAAAAAATATTTCAATGTTGGTCATAAATAAAATATCTCAACATATTAAGGGTGAGTGTAAGAAGTTCTTAGTCCAAGCACAAATAGCCTTTGCATTTCTCTCATTGGGAAAATACACTAGAGATAGAGAGGAGGAAGAAAGGGAGGATCTTGCCACAGTGTTTACATTTTTCTTAATTTTAATCTAATTTAGTCATTCCAATTTAGTATTTTGCTCCCAATAATCTAAATTAAAAAAAATTGCGATTCTGTATTTTAAATAAAAAAATGAACCTAATTTACATGCCATGAGACAATTTAATCGGCTCAGAAGAAAACCAAGAAGATAAAAACCCCAACCCACCACCACCACACAATGTAAACATTGAAATTGATGAGGGGTTGGTTATATTATGAATCCTTGAGGAACAATTAAGGGAGACTAGAGAGCCTAGTAGAGTCTACTTGGCTACTTCTTCGGACATCATTGTGCAGTCCATTGCAAGTGCCCGAGATAAATTGACCTCTATTTTTTATTATAGGGCAAGAATGTATGAGTACTATAACACTGGTTTGGATATAAACCAAGTCAGAGAACTGGGCATTTCAAAACAACAAATATTGTCTATTTTTAGGGATCCTAGAAATGGACAAGAACTACCATTGACTAGGAAATAAATCTCCATTGACTGGTGCATTGATCCCCAGATTAGTAAAAATTGAATGGATAGGTGGTATATGGTTTTTGATAAACCTCCCTGTAATAATAAGGAGATGGCCTTATATTTGATGAGGAAACTATGGGTTGAGTTTATTATGCGTAAGCATGTCAACTACTTTGACATTGGTGACTTCCATGGGGTGGGTCGAGGATCCACACATGATCGAGATCATGCTAGGAGCGACCTCGTTTTAGGTCCCTTTCCCCCTAGGTGAAGGCTTGTTCCCCCTACCCAACATCCTCCTGTTGTATAGAACTTGCAACAAGTACAACTAGCCATCTAATCATTGAATCGTAGCCTAGTGAAACACAATAGCTTTGTTTCACTATCTCAGCAGGAGGTGTCTTCTAGTGACATTGATAGAGGGGTTGGAGCGTCAACATGCACATGAGAGTACAGTGAGGAGAGGGCACATGGACATAGCAGTCATCCATGTGAACCTCACAGATTCTTGAGCTGTGGGAAGACATGCTATGGGCCCTCTCTATGTTCTTCATCGTTATATATTTATTTTTTATTTTTTGTATTTATATAGATATTTGATTGTATGTTGTTTTGCAGTTGTTGCGTTCCAACAATAGACCCTCTATGCATATGGATGCATCAGTGTCTAGCCCCACCACTGATGCAATAGTAGAGACAACATATTCATTGGGTGCACTGCATACGCAGACATGTATCACATTTGATAGATTCATCATAGTCATTTCTTTATTTTATGACATCCTCAATTTTTTTTATATGTTCTCGTGTTTCTACAGGATTTGGCACCAGGTGATACCAGGGATTGTCCATCTGGGATGGATAAGTCACCAACATCACATGTATCATGTGTAAAGTTAAATATCATATAATTCTCAAATTGTTTGTGTTTATGTTTTTGAATTTTACTATTTGGTAGTAATAGTTCATTTTTGTTCATATGTATGCAGGCCGCCGATATGTTTTCTAGGTATAGTAGTATTGCACCCCTTGGGCACCTGGGCGTTTCTTATGGGTTACCTTTCTCTAGGCCTAGGGTGTTGGAATAACTTGTATAGCCTGTGAGGGTCCATTGAAGCCCACCTGTCTTCCACCCACCCCCACCACCACTTTCAGCCCCATCGACAAAGACTGCCACAGTAGAGGTTGTCTCGGAGCAGGTTGTACAACCTAATGCTCCATATGTCAGTGAATCTGCATCGATGCCTGAGATATTCACGGTGAGACAATGCATTGATGATAATTTTTTTATGTTTCATGAATTTGTTTTTACGCATATTTGTTTAATTTTCTTTTCTTGATCCTTGTAACTGATGCAGGGTGGCATTGTGGAGATATTGGGGTTGCAGAGGAGGGTAACACCCTCATGATTGACAGTTTCATATGTAGTGAGTTGTCTTAGGTTAAATTACAAAGTATCATTTTCCTTGTCTATTAATTCATTGATGAAAAAAACGTATAACACTGTTTATTTTTTGTGCAGTCTCCAGAGCGTGAAGCACACCCAAGCCTAGAACCTTTTGAGGTGCATCCTCGAGCAAGAGAAGAAATATAGATTTACAAGATTCTCCTGAGAGTGGTGAGGGTGGAAATGGTCAATGATTGACCAATTACTGCCATTTTGTATCTAAGCCATGAAATACATGTTTTTTTTATGTTAGGGCACTTGTTGTTTCTTTGTATACTAGGCACGAGTTGTCATTTTGTAAAATATGTACAATTTATATGATGTTGAGTATACACACACACACACACACATTTCATGGCATGATTTTTTATGAATTTCATTGTTTTTACATTTGATGTTGATGAATGTTTGAATTTCAAAGTGTTTGAATTCCAAAGTGTATGAATTTTATGAATGTATATATTAATCTCTTGATTTGTTTCTAAAGTGATTATAAATACTTTCATTACCCATTAAGGAATAACTTATGGTGGAAAAGATTGCTAAGTGCTAAATCCATAAGATATCAATGGTTCTCAAGTAGTATTGCTTGCTAATCAACCAATATGGACTACCTCTTGAATTATCTCCATCTAAATCCAATGACAATCCCCACTCAAATAGTGGTCACTTGAAAATATTGTGACCTAAAAAATGGTATATTACAATAATTTATTATAGAAATAAATTTTATCATTTATCTTCTACATAATTGTAAATCACTTAACAATTTCATCTCAATGTTATTTTCTAGGGCACAGACAATATTCCCCTCTTTCTATTCATGACATATATAAAATCATTTGATTTATGTGTAACCCTTCATAAATGCCAAAAAGACTAGTCAAGGACTCATTAATGCACATGCTTGTTTAGATTGTGTAGTGGGTATATGTAAATTTTGTTAAACCCATCAATTATTAATAAAATTTATTTAGTCTTCCGTGATGTCCACTAAACTTATTGATTTTGATAAATAGAACGAGAGAGTTCACATGGAAACTAGATCTTAGAATGGGTATCATTTTCCACATACAAATAAAGGTTTTAAGGTTACATTTCATGACACACCATATAAAGTAATTCTATGCTACCAAAATTCCTCCAGGGAGACTTGAAACCATTATTCTTTTCCCTTCACCATCTATGAGAGTTTATTGCACATTCCCACCCAATTTTTGGGTTACATCACACATGGAGACAAAGGACCCTCCCAAAACCAATCCAACAAACCAGTTGATGCCATGTCATTTCCATGCCATGCCATTTTCATTCCATTGTCATTCCTTTCCAAATCATTCCATGGCATGTCATTTCCATTTCCACGCCATTTTCAAACCTTTCCATGCCATGCCATTTCCATGCCTTGCCAAGCCATGCCATGCCATTCCATTTCCATTCCGTTTCCATGCCTTTCCATATCATGCCATTTCCATGCCAATGCTATGCCTTGTCGGGACATGCCATGGAATGCCATTGACATGCCATTTCCATGCCATTCCATTGACATACCTTTCCATGCCATTGTCATGTAGCTTCCCATGCCTTGTCATGTAGTTTCCCATTTTAACCTATATAACAAAAAATATAACTTTCCATTGTCATGCCTTGCCAAGCCAATAAATGATATTAACTAAGCTACAATAGGATAAATATAACAACCCTTAACACAAGTAATCATTAAATGAAAGAGGGATTAAAATGCAAGCCTAAACTAGGGTTTAGATAACAAATGCTTGTTGAAATGAAAGATATCACATAACAACCCTAGAATATTCAAGACATCAAGCCCACATAACATAACAAATATAACATATTCTTTCACCCCACAATGATTTGGGAATTGTCCAACGCCTAGTTTAGCTATGGAGCTCATGAGAATTTGTTCTTATTTTAGCAATGTTGATTTTCTTCTTTACTCTACTCAGAGAGAGAAATTTGATCTTCTAGATTAGGGTTAATCACCTCCTTATAATATCTTAATTTTTTTTCCCCTCAAACTCTTTATTGCACCACAATTTATCCTTAAATTTAGATGTGATAATTTTTTTAAAATTATTCGTATTTTGTAGTATGATTTCTTCCTTTCTTCCCCATTGGTTTAGCCAAGACTGTGGTTTTGGCTATATTTTGAAGCAATTTTGGGAAGCCTCTTTTCTTCCATTTTGTTTAACTTGTTCTTATAGATTAGGTACCTATTCATAGCCATGCTCTCAATGGGGGAAGGATTTCTTTTATGAGGAGGATAGAGTGGGGTGTCTTGCCTTTAATTTTGATATTATAAGTTATAAATTCTTTTGGATTTTCTCTATCTTCCTCTACGATTCTATAGAGATATAAAAGAAAAGGAGTAATGAGAGTTTTTTCTTATCCCATATCCAAAGGTTTGTTGATTTACAATTTCTTTCAAGCACATAATAAGATTTCCACCCTCCATTTATCCTTTTCTTAATGCTTGAGCTTATGAAGAATATTGATTTCAAGATATTTGTATGAAGGCAGTTCCTCCAAGTTGTTGTTTTCATATATGAAAAGATCACATGTGAAAATGTAATGAACCTCAAATTTACCATAATTTTTTTTTTCCTTTTTCTATGACATAAATCAATTTTCGTTTAAGTTTAGAATTTAAGAGAAGGAATGATTCGTCTCTGTCCATAAGGATATTATTACACTAGTCTAATCTATTCGAACAAAAAAGCTTCTATGGGTAAATTTCATCCATCCTCTATTCTTCCCTAAATTCCCAAACTACACCAACATACTCAAATGTATAAAGGCGATGTCTAAACTTAGGTCGAAGGAGCCCTTGATGTTCAGAGGGATAAATCTTAGAAGGGATAGCACCTTTGAAGTACCTAAAGGGAGGCGGGGATCGAAGATCGTCTCGTAGAGTCAAGATTCAGTGGTAGAACGCCAAATCATTTTGGCCAGATATCCTTAGAAGAACGGACGGTGAAAATTCCTCGGGAAAGGTACCAAAATCTCGTGGACCGTTGGATCTCATAGATCTGTGTGGAAGTTAAGAATGATCCTCCTTTAGTGTTCAGAAGATCAGGAGGAATACCGTCCGTTGGATGAGAAGCAAAAAGAGCCGTTGATCTCGTGCCTTGAAATGCACTGATTCAGAGTTCGGGTTTTGGAGCAGCAAGGGGGTTTGAAGATGCTACATCGTGAACTACTGGTTCACGAAAATCCTGAAAGAATCGGGTTTGTTGATCTCTTTGAGGGGAAAATTTCGGACTTCAGGGATTAGAAGGAGGAAAGGTCGGAGTTACATCGCAACCTTACAAACCCTGAAATCACGATGCGCTCCGAGGAGATAGCCCAGGCCACAAGGCGTGGTCGCATGGGCGAAGGCTACAAGAAGAGCCAAACCCGTTAAGCCCTTTTCGGCATTTCGGGACCAGGGAAATCAAAATGCTTAGAATGTTGCAACTGGAGTCACGAAGTCCCGAATCGCGAAACCCCGAAATACTGGGCCCAAAGTTATTTATTGAATACTATGACGACAGGTTTTTGTGTGGGTCTTTCTACTTCATCTATTGAAATGGTCTATATGCAATACTAACTGTACTGGTATCTGTATACCTTCTGTACAAATATATATATATATTTAAATCTATAAGTACTATGTGTACAAGCCTCTTCCAGATTCAATTATTCAAAGGTAAGTCTGCTAGAACTTCAATTATAGAAGTAAATCGGTGCCTATAAATAGTTCGACATCTTTCAAGCTCATCTTTACATAGACAATCCTACCTCGAAATATGATTTCAAGGTTAAAATCTTCTCCTGTAGGTGGATTTGTTCTTTAAATTCATATGTAGATAATTTTGGTCTAGCGTTTGGATTCAGGAGGAACCATTCCTGGATTTAGTCTTTGATTATAACTCCTCACAACGCACCGATGTCATCCATGGAAATTATTTCGTCTTAACACAATTAGAGGTATAGAATCAGATGCACGAACCATTCAAGAAAATACCGAGCATAATTTTAGAAAAAAGGGTTAAACACAAAGTGGACATTTCGACATTTGGGACTCATTGTTACAAAATCACGGAGTTCCTTTGTTCTACTAAACCTTGAAATCAGACACTCGAAATGTAGGGCCCACAGTCCCTTTGCATTTCGCAATTCGGCATTTCACGTATCATCTTGTTTGAATGGAAGGTGTTCGTAAACCCCGACATCCCGAACCCCGAAATCCTGAAATGCGGGGCCCATAGTCCCTTCACATTTCACAATTTGGCTTTTCGTGTTTCAATTTATTGAAGGTCACGTGTTCGTAACCCCGAAATCCCGAACCCCGAAACCCCGATCATTAATGTAACTTGGTGCATGAAAACCCTTTTTTTTTTTGAGTTCGGTGTTTGTAATTGCCGAAAACCTAATTGACCTCTATTTTTTACAGCATTCAGTTGCCCAATTTAAAGGGGTCATTCAGATTTCGTTATATCCTAAAATCTCAAATACCAAGGTTATTGCCTTGAAGACAGGCCCTGTATTCAACACTAGAAAAATAATTGGTTCGACATACTCTAGATCTATAATACTAAATCATTTTATCTCGTTTTGGCATTCCCTATAATCATTACCCAAATGGTTCAATTCTGCCATAACGATTATTTAGATTGGAGATAAAGGTCTGAGTAAAGTTCTGATTCTATCTTTTGCTTCCAGAGTAATATATGCATATAAATACATGAATCTATAAGTATAAACCTACTCAATCCAGATCTGTCTGATATTACGATTACAAATTAATAACCCTTGCCTATAGACGAATTTATAGTATCAATTCACTTACACACGAATAACTCTGTCTCGGGTTTTTAATTCAGGAGGGGCGATCCCTGAATTTATTTGCTTGATTATAAGACTTCATATAATGAACAAATATCCTCTAGGGAGGCCATATCAACTTAGTACAGTTAGATACATTACCGCAAATAGAAATAATCGTTCACACAGTTATATTACAACAAATAGATATGATCATTCACACAAAGAAGGAAAAGTTTACATATCTGGAATAGTTTTGTGGAAAGACAAAAAGAACAACCACGTTCCTCCCAACCATAGAACAGGGCAGCCAAAACCACTTGCCCGATTCACCCCCTAGTCTGACCATGAATCCATGAGGGAGAACTTGGAAACTCCTCCTCAACACTGTCCTCCAATTCCAACAGTTATCCTCTTGCCTCACATTTATTCAACAGTGCTCATAACAACAAGGAAAATCCATCTCAACGGGCTTCTCTTGCCTCACACTCAATCTGTAGTGTTCATAACAACAAGGAGAGCTCAAAATATTTCCCATCATACTTGGCAGTGTCCTACCTCCTCGCATATGCTATATATCAATTTTGCCCAGGTCTTTTTCCCTCCCTTGGGGGGATTTTTGCAGCTTTCTAAAACCCTGATTTTTCAGGGGCTTCCAATGGCCAAATCTCTGATTTTCCACTTGTAATAATCATCCCAGAGGTAGTTCCAACTTGTTCCCCACTCATGGAGTCATGGTCAGCTGATTTTAACATGGTTGTTCCATTTGTCCTCCTACAATTAATATAAATCTTTTGTTTTTATACAAGTGTCATAGTCAAATAGTTAGTTGAGTCCCAATCAGAACTCTGCCCAACAGTCATTATTATTAATTACAAATATCAAATTCGAAATTCGAAATTTCCATAAATGGAAATTTTTTTCCAAATTCGAATTTACTAAAAACGGAATTAAATTTCCAGCAAATTTAAATTTCAAAAATATTTTATTTTTGGGGATATCACATCCTTTCCCCCTTCAGTAAAACACTGTCCTCAGTGTTCGTTCATTTCCTGGAACAATATTGGATGATATTTCTGCAAATCTCCCTCCAACTCTCAAGTGGCCTTCTCAGGACTAAAGTTCTTCCATTGCACCTTTACCTGAGTGACAACTCTGTTTCGAAGTGCTATTTCTCTCCGGTCCAGAATGCACAGGGGTTCCACTTGGAACTCGCCTTCGGGTTCCACCTACACCAAGTTCCAATCAATCCTATGAGTAGGGTCATGGATATATTTTTTTAACAAAGAAACATGAAATACATTATGAATTCCTAGATTAGACTGGAAGTGCAAGTTGATATGCTATGGGTCCAATTCGAGCTAGTATCTCGAAGGGCCCACAAAACCTGGGTGCTAGCTTGGCACAGTTCCCTAGCTTCAATGAGTTTTTTCGGGCTTTGACTTTCAAATAAACATGGTCTCCTACTTGAAATTCCATGTGTCTTCTTTTCTGATTTGCATAGCCCTTCTGTCTGTCCTGTGCTTCTTTTAAGTTCTGTTGTGCCTTCCTTACCATGTTCTCCATTTCTTGGAGCATCTCTAGTCCAACCATGATTCGGTCAGTCGGGTTGCCCCAACTAATTGGAGTTGTACACTTTCTTCCATACAGTATTTCGAAAGGGCTCAACTTAGCCGAAGTTTGGTACCCATTGTTATATGCAAATTCTACCAGGGGTAGGTAGTCTTCCCACTTGTTTGGTTTTGTTCTTACGTACATGTGGAGCATATCCTCTATGATTTGGTTTGTCCTTTCGGTCTGTCCATCCGTTTGGGGATGATAACTCGTACTGAAATTTAAATTAGTATTTATCCCTGCAAACAATTCCTTCCAAAAAGCGATGTGAATTTTACGTCTCTATCTGAAATCACCATTTTAGGAATACCATGCAGTCTAAAAATTTCTTTCATGAATATTTCAGCAATGTTTATATCTTTAAAATTAGACTTTACAGGAATAAAGTGTGCGGACTTACTGAGTTTATCGATTACAACCATGATAGAATCATTTTGTTTCTGAGTTTTAGGCAAACCTGTTATAAAGTCCAGTGATATGGTCTCCCATTTCCATTCTGGTACTGGTAGTGGCTGTAATAGGCCAGCTGGACGCTGGTGTTCAACCTTAACTTGTTGACAATCTTGGCACCTAGCCAAGTACTCTGCTGTTTCGCCCTTCATATTAGGCTAGTAAAATAGCTTTCTGAGTGTTGTTATTGTTTTCTGGTAACCTGGGTGGCCAGAATATGGTTTCTTATGCACTTCGTCTAAAACAATTAATTTTAACTCTGCTGAATCTGGTATGTACAGTCTGTTTTTAAATCTTAATAGTCCCTTGTTGTCGATATTTGTATCTGGTTTATCTG
>SNQJ01S0208562.1:434-16164 GCA_010110895.2 Picea sitchensis | reverse complement strand
ATCGCTTTTCTTCTGGCATGGGATAAAGTGTTCCATCTTCGAAAACCTGTCAACTACCACAAATATGGAATCACTTCCCCTTTGTGTCCTTGGCAATCCCAACATGAAATCCATGTTATCGCATCTCAAAGCTTCTCTGGAATTGGAAATGGCTGATACAACCCAGTGTTTTTCCTCTTCCCCTTGTCATACTGACAAATCTTACACTTGTTCACAAACCTCTTCACCTCTTCTCTCATACCTGGACAATAATATGAACCGCTTAATTGATCAAACGTTTTTTCATGGCCAAAATGTTAGGCTAGACCTCCAGTATGCTTTTCCTTCAACAAATTATCCCTCATCAAACATCTTGGTATGCACAATTGGCACCCTTTGAACAAAAACCCATCCTGAATCAGATATTAGGCCCACTGGATTCTATCTCTGAGTACAAGATTCAGACATGCTTCATATGCTTCCCTGAAATATGATCATTGTGGTACATTTCTTTAAGGTGATCAAACCCCAAAGTTTTGACCTAAAATTCCTGCAGAATCAAAATTCTCCTACTCAATGCATCAACAACCTTATTAGGACTACCAAAAATGTGTTTAATAAAAAAAGTGAAATTTTTCATAAACTCTATCCACTTGGTATGTCTCTGGTTTAACTTCTCATGTCTCGTTGTGAATTGCAAAACTTGATTATCGCTATACAAATCAAACTCCTTTCGTACAAGATAGTGCCTCCATTTCTTCAAGGATTGAATTATGGTATAGAACTCTTTGTCATATGTGGAGTAATTATGCTTAGCTTCATTCAGATTCTTCCTGAAATATGCAACATTCCTATTATCTTGACTTAAGACCACTCCAATTGCAACTCCACTCGCATCACATCTCACCTGGAATGTATTTCTGAAATTCGGCAATACCATAATCGATTGTTCTATCATTTGCTCCTTCAATATGTTGAATCTCCTCTTAGTTTCTTCCATCCATTTGAAAGACTTGTTTTTTTTCTTCACTATATCCTTCATTTGAGCACTAATCCCACTAAAATTTATGATGAACTTTGGATAGAAACTTTCTAATCCATGGAAGCTTATTATCTCAAATATATTTCTCGGTGACGACCATTCTCTGATTTCTTTCACCTTTTCAGGATCCATCTTCAATTCATTTGAAGAGATCACAAACCCAAAATATATGAGCTTGTATTCATCAAAGAGTACTTTTTCAGATTAATCAACAACTTCTCTTAATGTAACTTCATCATCACTAATGTAAAATGTCTCCAGTGCTCCTCCTTAGTCTTGCTAAAGACCAGTATATCATCCAGATATACAATCATGAACTTGCCAATGAAATCCTTCAACACTTCATTCATCAGCCTCATAAAAGTACTCGGGGAATTTGTTAAGCCAAACGACATTACAAGCCATTCATACAACCCCTCATTTGTCTTGAATGTTGTTTTCCACTCATCATCTTCCCTCATCCTTATTTGGTGATATCCACTTTTCAAATCTATCTTTAAAAAGTAGTTCGCTCCACTTAAATAATCTATCAGGTCATCCATCCTAGGCAATGGGAATCTGTATCTGATGGTGATATTTTTTATAGCTCTTGAGTCTGTACACATTATCCATCCTCCATCCTTCGTCGAACTTAATAGAGTTAGTATTTCACATGGACTCAAGATTTATCTAACCAATCCTTTGTCTAATAGATCCTAAACATGTCATTTGACCTCCTCATTCTCTTGAGGTGTCAAATTGTACACTGCTTTGTTCAGAGTATTTTCTCCTGGTATCAAATCAATGTGATGACTGATAATTATGATAGGTGGCAATGAGCTTGGAAACTCATCCACTACTATATCAACAAAATTCTCTCACAGTTCCTAAACTTCTTTAGGAAAATATTCGATCGAAGTACTGGTAAGGATAACCCTCGGCTTCCTCACTACACAAAATGACATCTCATGTTCCTTATTTACTTCATCAAGGATTTCCTTCCCACTCATGAGAAGTATTCTCATGTTGGCTTCATCCTTCACCTTCTTCTCTTCTATTGGCAGTAACATGTGTGTCCTACCATTCTTCTCTAAGGTGTAAGTATTTCTTCTCCCATCATGAATGAAATTCCTGTCATACTACCTTGGTATTCCCATCAAAACATGAGATACATCCATGGGAATCACATCGCATAGAATTTCATCTCTATACCCTCCTATCTTAAGTTCAACAAGGCATTGTTTAGTTACTGTTACCTGATGACCTTTCTGCAACCATGAGACTTTTTACAACGTCGGGTGTGAAGTCATATCTAGCTCTAGCTTCTCCACCATCTATGTGGATACTAAGTTGTCAGTGATCCCACTATCAATTATCACCTTCCAAACCCTGTCCTTCATTTTGCAGGTTGTCTTGAAAAAACTGTTCCTCTGCGCTGGCCTTCCAATTTCTGGTTCTGGCTTCAAGATAAATTTCTTCATCATCAAAGATCTGCCATTCTTTGCACCTTTTTCCTCAACATCTCACTTCTTTGCTTCTAAAATGTGAGCTTCACCTCCTTTATTTCTCTCGGGATAATCCCAAGACATATGCCTTGTTTTTTCACAGGAATAACACCTTACTTCTCCTCCTCTTCCTCTTCCTCTTCCTCTAGGAAAAGAGTTTCTACCACCACTCTGCCTTCCTAGGGAACTTCCTCCTCTCCCAGAGTTACTATGTGGTTTCTCTGCCTCGTCCTTGGGCTTATGTGCATTGTCCTAGGAAAATCCTTTGCCTCTATTCAAGCTTCAACCTATGTTTTATTGACTCTTCTTCCTAGCCAAACTTTCTTTTTCTTTCAGCGTAATATGATATGCATATTCTACAGTTATGACTTTCGCCATGCTGATTTCGTCCTGGATATTATATCTCAGGCCATTGATGTATCTCACAACTTTATATTCATCTATCTCTCTCTGTGTCCAACTTTATATTCATCTATCTCTCTCTGTGTCCAACCCTGATGTTCAATCTATAGAACTCCTATGTGTACTCCTTCACAATCATTTGTTTATGCCTCAATTTCTGCATCCTCCTTAACATATTTATCTCTTTGGGTATGAATTTATCCTTTAGCTTGGATACCACTCGATCCCAACTCTTAATATTTTCTTTTACTTTTCTCCTCCTGTCAGCCTGCAGCTCATCCCACCACAGTGTTGCATGTCCTTTCAACCTAGTGACAACATTTCTCAACTTTTTCTCCCCTTCGACATATTTATAGTCAAAAGACTTATCCATTTCTTGTATCCAGTCAAGAAATTATTCTGTGTCTAAATTTACTTCATACATTGGGACGTCAATCTTCTCTATGGCTCCTAACTTGAAAACCACTTTCAACAAGCGTTCTTCCACGATATCCTCAGCTACAACTTCTTCGACTTCTACTTATTCAATTTTTTCATCACTGACATCTCCAACATCAGGTGATCTCCTTTGTTTTGCTTCCATGGCATCCATATTTGCATGCAATTATCTCATTTCCCTTTTCATACCTCGATTTTCTATGGGTGGCTCAGCACATCTTGTAGGCGACAATGTGCTGATGTATCTGATACCTCTTGTTGATATCAATATACTCCTCTTTCTACAAGAATCAATTATGTATCTTCTCTAATACCACTCCTGGTGCAACACCCCTTCTCTCCTTGGGACTATGTGACCTCCCGGTCTTGCATCTTCAAATTCTTGAGTCGGATTGACTCTTTAGGTCCCTATGGGTACCCAAAATTGCTATACATAGGCCCATGTTCTCCTAGGAGACCATGAGTTCTGATCGTGGTTCTATCCCTTCAAAACTTCGGTCTTTGGGGATATCATGATCTCTTGATCCGAGACTTTCCGAAGCGTTATTGACCGAACTCTGGTCCTCGCTCCATGTCCCTCCTTTAATTATGATGGCCCAACAATATTTTAGGTTTCAAAAAAATCTTTCTCACTTTGCATACAATTCTCTGGACTTTCGACTTATGGATTTTCCAATCCGTTGCCACGTGTCCTCTGCAGGGCCAATGATGGCAATTAATTCACGGCTCCATGAATTCACGACCTTGCACTTACAACACCTCCAGAATCCCAAAATACCAAGTGTAGAAACACCTTACGACCAACTTTTGTGTAGTTCTTTTAGATATGACAGTCTGGATTTGTTCGTCTCCCTTCGAAACAAATCTCGTTCACAGATTTTGATGAAAACCTCAGGGATTATTCCCCTTGAATATTTTCCACCTCTCTTCCTCCTGAGATTAAATTCCTCAACTTCCTCTTGTTCCTTGGAATACTCCCCTCGACACTTAGTTGAAATCTCAACCTATGCATGCCTTGCAGTAGGTTCTCTTCCACACCTAACTTCTATGTGAGTGACTTCACACTCTTTGTGACTATTCTTCGACAACTTCTCTCTTCTATGACTAAAATCGCATTGCTACTCCTGAGATTTCGAGTCTGAAAATCTGTCATGCACTCCTTGTGGATGTCTATGCACTCCTTCCAGGCATAAGTTCACGCTATCTCTTCTGAGATTACAATTCAAAAAAGACTCTTTCAACACACTCCTTGCAGACACTATGCACTCGTTTCACTCGCTCGTAGAAGAGAAACAATTGAAATTTGTTCACTCTTCACAGTGACTCATACATTCAACTAGGTAAATGCATGCATAGATACAAGAACAAGAAATAACATATTATAAAATGAAAATCTATCATTTACTCATTCAGATAGATGCAACAAAAACATACATTTGGGACAATGTTTCTCTGCTATACTCATTCAATTGAAAAATTACATTCATACATTCACTACTTCTTTGTAGCTCTCAGGTCCTTGGTATAATGGAAATCTACACACTAGATTCAACAGCCTTATCTTGACAAAAATACAAATATTTATACAAAGGGACTCTTCAAGTTCTTCCCTCCAACTACTCTAAGATATCCCATCGAAATAAAATATTTCAACTGCTTAACATTTATTACAATAAATATTTGAGTCAGATAGATAAGAGCAAATGCTCTAGATTTGTACTGCAATCCTTCACTTTAAAGAAAAATACATTCCCTCATCGATCTTATGCGATGTCCGAGCCTTCGATCATTAAAGATGTTCATAAATCCAAATCTTTGTTAGATATTGCATTAATACTCCAACTTTGGAATTCAAAATATTTCAAAATACGCGCTAGTGCACCCAACTGTCTTCTGCTTGTGCTTTGCTGGCGATGCTCCTACATCACTTAATTATTTTCTAGATCAATCTGAACAAACACATGCATGACCAAATTACATTTCCATTCATTCTCTCATATTGAATTTATATCTTCAACCTCTATTTTTTTTTGGAACAAACTGATTCAACCTTTCCTTGATTGAACACTTTAGCACTTGTAGTTGCTTGAACCGTTCTTTCCTCTTTTCCTGACCCATTTGGTTTCAAATTGACATGCATAATCAATTTATATCATACCATAATTATGAACATATGTCTTCTTTCCAACTTCATAAAATTAATTTGGAAGTAGTTAGAATTTATTTTAATTACCATCATAATTTCCACTAAGGCTTCCAACCTCTTTGAACATCACTGAAAACTCTTTTCCACTTGAGATAATTATTTTTAGGTACCATATCTTTTGAATTGCATACCAAGAATAGAATCATTTTATTCATTATGTTTCCTTATTGATTTCCTTTCAGGTACTTACTTCCATGCTTCGGTCCCTTTGACTTGTCATCCCATTGTACCTTGGCAATGCACTCAACACCTTTGGAATGTACTCAACATTTATATTCATTGTTATCATAGTTCTTGAGTGTTGCAAAAGACTAAAAATAAATTATCATCCACCTATTGGTACCTTTCCATTGTCTTTATTTAATCCTAAATTTTATCCAATTCTCGAATTCTATGAGATTTATGTAATTTGTTTTGAAGAAGTATGGTTACATACCTCCAGAACCAATCTGCACACAATGTATTGATTTATACATCTGATGGAACTTTTAGAATACATGGCCTTCATTACTACACTTCTAAAGTTATAATATTCATACCTTTCTTCCACTGCACACTCTAATAACCATAATGGAAGCATTACTCCATAGTTGCATAGCAAATCCCTAGAGATGATGCACCCTTGATGCAGGAGCATCGCAACAAACAAGCAAGCGCGGAGATGGAAGACAGCTGGAAAGCACTAGCACACATTTTTTTTGAAATTTTTTGATACATTAATGTAATAGTTAAGAGGGTGCGTACTTCCATGTTGTAAATAGATCTTGAGCGATCGCTCTCATCTGTAAGGTGTAGAGGAATTTATAGGCAGTTAATGTAAGTAGGTAGATTTAAATGCAGATTAGACAGTTTAGAGCATAGGAGGGAAAAATGAATATCGACACCCTCATCTTGTATCATTTGTAACATTAGCAACATTATCAATTGAGAAGAGAGCATAGAGGAGAAGAAGAAGGGAACTGTGTAGAATAACCCATGTACAAAAGTTCTGAGATTAATATATGAAGCTTTGAATCAGGCTCATGGTGTTCAAATTCTTTCTGTGTATACATGATGAATGTTATGCTCATGGTTGTTTTACTCTTTTTGTTGTACATTTTCTTTTATGCTATGTATGTATGATTTCATGTTAAGTATTTGAAGTCTGAGAGAGTAAGAGAATGAGTTTCAATTGTTTCTCTATCTGAGCAAGAGTTCCTGCAAGGAGTGCAGTGGAGTGTCTACAAGGAGTGCGTTTATGGGTTCAGAGTTCATCTCTGGAAAATCTCAGGAGGGATACCATTGTTCTCATTTCCTGCAGAAGTGCGAGTCAGGCACATGAGTTGTGCAAGGTGTGTGCAGGCTAGTTGGAAGTTCAAAACTCACCAACCCAGGAGAAGGTTGAAGACTACTGTCACGAGGAGTTGCACAGAGTCAAAATAACTCAAATACTTAGACATATTTGAGGAAGTGCCACAAGGAGTGTGTGCAGAAGCCTTTTAGGAGGCTTGAGCTCTGAAAGAAGCTCATGAGAGTTAGTGATTGTAACTTGTTCAAGGGAAGGTAGAAAATAAACCTGTTTGAAGGGAGAGGGAGTGAATGTATTTTGCAGAGGTCAAGTTCTAGTGAAAGAACGTTTGTTCATTTGGTATAAATTCTGAAGATAAGGATCGGGCAGTCGAAAATCTCTATGGAGAATTTGCGAAGTCCCGAGATCTGTGAGATCTTGCAGAGGAGCAAGAGGATTTACGACGATTGTTTTATAAAGTATAAGCTCATGAGAGATACAGTCATAGATCCAAGCCAACGAGGGTCATTGGATTACTCATGAACTTTCATTTTGGAGTTCAGAGGTTTGAGGGGGTAGAAGAATTCGCGTCCAAAGATAGAAGACAGTGGAGTGGATAAGAGTGGATAGGTGGTGTACTTGTCAAGAAGCGAAGTCATATTCGTTGACCATTTTGGGAGTTTATGGGTTGGAGAACCAAAAGCTTAGCATCAAGATTCACGGAATTGCAAAGTCCAAAATCCCAAAAAGGTGGAAAGTTCCGTTGTGGGGCCAGCACTGGGAAGCGTGTCAAAATTTGACATTTCGACATTTTGGGGAATAGGAGATCGGAATATTTTTTCCGGGATTCCTGATATCGTGAAATGCGATATAAGTGTGGAGGATAATGAGGCCTACATTTTAGCGAATCGACAATTTGGGTTTCGGAAGTCGAAGAGTCTAGACACTCGGTAACAGGAGTCACGAAGTCGCGATATCCAAAGTTCCAAAATAGTGAAGGACATGATCATATAGTGGACCAGAGAATTTCAATTGGTGCTTAGCGTTTGTGCACACGGGATCAATTCATAAGAAACTATAGTGACACCATTGTACGTGTGTTTTATTTCCCGAAAAGGAATCAAAGAGTCAGTTAGACTCAAAGGGTATAAGAAGAGCGATCTTGAGCGGACCTTAACTCGAGGGTTGTGGGGTTTGCACCATCTGGTATCAGAGCATAGGAAAAATTTCTTTTCTTTATGTAGCAGGGAAAGGAGGAATTTTATAGCCATGCCTCTGAGAAGAAGAGATAGATAAATACCCAATCCACCAAAGGAAAGAGAAATGCCAAGAAGAAGGGGTAGGCAGTTACCTGAGCCACCAGGGGCAAGAGAGATGCATGAAATGTGTGCTAGGTTGGATGCCATGGAATTAGCACAGAGGCGCACAGTTGGTGCTTGAGATATCAGTGATTCAGAAATTGAAAACAAAGTTGGACATGGAGGAGAACAAGTTGCAGCAGAGGATGCAACAAATGAATTCCTACTCAGGGCTCTTGCAAGGATGGGTGCTAGGGAAAAAATGGATATTCTAGTATATGAGGGAAACCTGGATGTTGAAGAGCTTCTAGACTGGATTAGAGCTCTGGACACATATTTTGACTATGAAGATGTCGAGGAAGACAAGAAGGTAAAAAATTCCGTCACAAGACTTAAAGGACATGTTACATTATGGTGGGATGAACTACATACTGAAATACGCTGCAAAGGCAAGCAGAAAATCAAGAGTTGGGATAGAATGTTCACGAAGATGAAGGAAAAATTCATACCCAAGGATTACCAAATCACTCTATTTCGAAGAAAGCAAAATTTGAGACAGAAGTTGATGCTAGTGAAAGAGTACACTGAAGAGTTCTACAAACTAAACATCAGGGCAGGTCATTGCAAAAGTGATGATGAAAAGGTTTCTAGGTATATGAATGGTCTGAGATATGATATTCAGGATGAGATGAGCATGATGACCATACAAATGGTGGAAGATGCTTATCAGATGGCTCTAAAGGATGAAGAGAAGATGAGTCGAAAGAAAGGTCAAAGAGGGCGGGGCATATGTCATCCCAGAGGCAAGACAGTTGTCCAAGATAGGAATCAGAAGCCTAAGGAAGAGTGGAAGAAACCTCAACCTCAAACTGAGAGAGGTGGAAGCTCACAGAGAGGGAAGTATGCTGAATACAAAAGGTAGTATGCCAAACAGAGAGGACAATATGCTGATAACAACACTTTTCCTCATGCTAGAGGAAGAGGAAGAGGCAAATGTGGAGTAATAAAATGCTTCACATGCAGAAAGAATGGACAGAAATCTTATGAATGTCTAGATAAGAAGAAATAAGGTGGTGAGACTCACATTTCCGAAGCACGGAGCGGGAATGTTGAGGCAGAAGATGCTGAAGGTGGAAGATCACTAGTGATGAGAAAAGTTTTGTTAACGCCAGAAAAGGAGGCGAAGAATCCAGTCCAAAGGAACATACTTTTTCGGACTGCCTGCAAAACCAAAGATAGGGTATGAAAGGTCATCATAGATAGTGCTAGCATAGACAATCTTGTTTCTACAGAGATGGTAGAAAAGTTGGAGCTGGAGACTATTTAACATCCAAGTCCATACACAATTTCATGGATACAAAAAGGACATCAGGTAAATGTCATTGAACAATGTTTAGTTGAATTTAAAATAAGAGGATATAATGATAAGATATTGTTTGATGTCATTCCCATGGATGTTTTTCATCTATTGCTAGGTAGACCATGGAAATATGACAAGAATGTGATTCATGATGGGAGAAATAACACATACACCCTAGAGAAAAATGGGAGAACTCACATGTTGTTACCGATCAAGGACAAAGAGGTGAAACCTGAAGTAAGTAACATTGTACTTCTCATGAGTGGGAAGGAACCTATTAAGAAGGTTAAGAAGAAGAAAGATACACAATTCATTGTGGTAAGGAAACCTAGGATTGTTTTGACCAGTACAAAAGTGGATGATTTACTAGAGGAAATCCATAAGTTACTGGAGGAATTTGCTGATATAGTAGTGGATGAACTACCTCGTTCGTTGCCACCGATTAGAAGTATAAGTCTTCACATTGATCTTATACCTGGAGCTAGTTTACCAAACAAAGAAGTGTATAGATTAACACCGCAGGAGAATGAAGAGGTCAAGAGACAGGTCCAGGAACTAATGGACAAAGGATTGGTTAGAGAAAGATTGAGTCCATGCATTTTTCCGACAGTGCTTAGCCCGAAGAAAGATGTAGGCTGGAGGATGTGTACAGACTCAAGAGAAATTAACAAGATTACCATCAGGTATAGATTTCCATTACCAAGAATGGATGATTTGATGGATTGCTTGAGTGGAGCGAAACCTTTTTCGAAGATTGATTTGAAAAGTGGTTATCATCAAATTCGTATGAGAGAAGGTGATGAATGGAAGACATCCTTCAAGACTAAAGAAGGGTTGTATGAATGGCTTGTTATGTCATTTGGATTAACTAATACACCAAGTACCTTCATGAGATTGATGAATGAAGTCCTGAAGGATTTCATCGGAATATTTGTCATTGTGTATCTTGATGACATATTGATTTTCAATAAAACAGAGGCGGAGCATCTGAAACATTTGGCTACCGTGATGCAGAGGCTACAAAAAGAGAAGATGTTGATAAATATGAAGAAATCCTCATTCATGAAGACAGAGCTCATTTATTTGGGTTTTGTTATTTCTGTAGATAAGTTGAAGATGGATCCAAATAAAGTGGAGGTGATTAAGAATTGGCCATCACTAAAGAGTATCTTTGAAGTTCGAAGTTTTCATGGATTGGCTAGTTTCTACAGAAAATTCATCAGGAATTTCAGTGGAATTATCGCACCAATGATGGACACAGTGAAGAAAATACATAAATCTTTTCACTGGATAGAACAAGTAGAGAAAAGCTTCAATTTGTTAAAGAGGAAGATTACTGAAAAACCAATTCTGGTGTTGCCAGATTTCAATAAGACGTTTCAAGTCAGGTGTGACGCTAGTGGATTTTCAATTGGAGCGGTTTTGAGTCAAGATGATAGGCCAGTTGTGTACTTCAGTGAGAAACTGAATGAGGCAAAGGTTAAGTATTCCACGTATGACAAAGATTTTTATGCAGTCATACAGGCACTGAAAAAGTGGAGGCACTACTTGATCCCTAAAGAGTTCATTTTGTATAGTGATAATCATGCCTTAAAATTTGTAACTCAACAGGATAAATTGAACCAGAAGCATGCAAAATGGGTTGAATACATGTAGAATCTTACTTTTGTAATTAAAAATATTTTAGGAACTGCTAACAAAGTTGTTGATGCTTTGAGTAGGAAATGTTTACTTATGCAGGAGTTCAGAGTCAAAACATTGGGTTTTGATAGCCTCAAGGATATGTACAGAGATGATCCAAATTTCAAAGAGGCATATGAGGCATCTGAGAATCCAATTCTCAGGGATAGAAGTCAATGGGCTGAATATATGATCTAGGATGGATTATTATTCAGAGGCAATCAACTGTGTATTCCGAAATGCTCCATGAGGGAGAATCTACTGAAAGAGAAACACAATGGCAGATTGGTTGGGCATTTCAGTCATGATAAGATGTTCTTGAAGTTGAATGGCTCGTATTTTTGGCCAGGAATGAGAGAAGATGTCAAAATATTTGTGGATAGATGCAGAATTTATCAGCACACAAACGGAAGGAAACATAACACAGGGTTATATCAGTCGTTACCCATACCAGAGAGACCGTGGGATGCAGTAAGCATGGATTTTGTGTTGGGATTGCCAAGAATGCAGAGAGGGTTTGATTCAATCTTTGTGGTAGTGGACAGATTTTTGAAAATGGCACACTTTATACCATGTTAAAAAACCAACGACGCAACTCACATTGCGAACCTGTTTTTCAAACAAGTTGTCATACTTCACGGCTTACCAAGGAGCATAGTTTCAGATCGAGACACCAAGTTCGTGGGACATTTCTGGAGGACTTTATAGAAGAATATGGGGATGAGTTTTTCATTTAGCTCATCTTATCATCCTCAGATGGATGGGTAGATGGAATTTGTGAACAAAATCTTGGGAGATTTACTAAGGAGCCTAGTGACTGAACACCACAGTTAGTGGGATCACATTCTTCCATAGGCAGAATTTGCTTATAATGATTCGATCAATAGAAGCACAGGGTAGAGTCTGTTTTAGGTTGTTTATGGAATGCAACCCATGGGATTTTCTGAATTGAAAGATTCATAACATAATGAAACTAGGAGTGCTAGTGTAGAAGATTTTGCAGAGGCAATGAAAGAACTTTACAACCAAGTGAAGGAGCGATTGCACAAATTGAACCAACAGTATAACTGCAGAACAGATCAACACAGGTGACAAATTCAGTTTGAAGTTGGTGATTTGATTCCTGCACATCTAAGGAAGGAGAGGTTCCCAAGGGGAACTTATAAAAAACTGAATACGAAGAAAATTGGACCATGTAGGATCATAAGCAAATTTGGGGCAAATGCATATGAGACTGAATTACCCGATGGGATCGGAATTTCACCGATATTCAACATCTCAGATTTGTACCCTTACAAAGTTGGAGAAGCAGGAGAAGATAGTGAGTAGACAGAGGTTCAGTGGGCTAAAAAAATGCCTGTAGCTGAAAAGCCACAGATGGAGAGAATACTTGACAAGACAGTCAGCAAGAGGACCAGGAGAAAAGAATATTTCGAATACTTGGTCAAATGGAAGGGACATCCAGTTGAAGATGCCAGCTGGGAGAATGAAGAAAAAATTCAAAAGCATAGGCAGACAGTGAAAGAGCTCATGAATAGGAGTTCATGAAAGTTTTCAAGCGAGGGAGTATGATGCGGGAGCATCGTAAGCAGCAAGCAAGCGTGGAGACATAAGACAGCTAGAAAGCACCAACGCACATTTTTTTTTAAATGTTTTGAGAAATTAATGTAATAGTTAAGAGGGTGCGTACTTCCATGTTGTAAACAGATCTTGAGCAGTCTCTCTCATATGTAAGGTGTAGAGGAATTTATAGGTTGTTAATGTAAGTAGGTAGATTTAAATGTAGATTAGACAGTTTAGAGCGTAGGAGGGAAAACCGAATATAGACACCCTCATCTTGTATCATATGTAACATTAGAAACATTGTCAATTGAGAAGAGATCATAGAGGAGAAGAAGCAGAGAACTGTGTAGAAGAACCCATGTACAGAAGTTCTGAGATTAATATATGAAGCTTTGATTCAGGCTCATGGTGTTCAAATGCTTTCTGTGTATACATGTTGAATGTTATGCTCATGGATTTTTTACTCTTTCTGTTGTACATTTTCTTTTATGCTATGTATGTATGATTTCATGTTAAGTATTTGAAGTCCGAGAGAGTAAGAGAATGAGTTTCAATTGTTTCTCTATCTGAGCAAGAGTTCCTGCAAGGAGTGCAGTGGAGTGTCCGCAAGAAGTGCATTGACGGGTTCAGAGTTCATCTATGGAAAAGCTCAAGAGGGATATTGTTGTTCTCATTTCCCACAGAAGTGCGAGTTAGGCACAAGAGTCGTGCAAGGTGTGCGCAGGCTGGTTGGAAGTTCAGAACTCACCAACCCAGGAGAAAGTTGAATACTACTGTCACGAGGAGTTGCATGACGCGATCTGCCCTCAACGACAACCCACCTACACCAGGTACTTCTTCGTCTCACGGCCTGAAGAGTCAAAGATCTTCCAACTCTTCTTGGGAGTTTTCGCTACCCACATCTATCTCCCGGTGATCTCCCCTTCGCTTCTCGGGAAATCGGCGTCCGCGCTATCGCGAACCTTGTGTGCACTTCCCGTGCAGTTCAAACCTCCGAGCTCCGATCCCCGATGGTCAACGGTCAAAGACTCAGTCTTGTCGGGGATTTCCCTATCGGGAAATCAGAAGTTGAAAGGTCGTGATTCACTCACCTTTCAAAACCCCGAATGCCGAGGTGCGATGCCACGTGTTAGCGCTCTACGTTGTTCCTGTGGGACCCTTCGCAACTCGGGGGTTCGCTCTTTCTCCATGGTCCTTGCGACTCTAAAAACGCCGAAGTGCCAAGTTCCGACTCCCAGGGATCTCGCGCCACCTTTCCCCGCTCTGATCAACGGTCCCGAATAATTCGAGAAATCGCTTCCCACGATTTCAAAGGATAAAATCTTACCTTGCCAATCATCGAACGCAGATATGCGATGGCGTGCTTCTTTGCGCACCTACGTGTTAACTCCCTTGCAACTCCTCTTGGATTTAACGGTCGACGGAAACTCGCGATTCTTCACAGCGATTTCAAGTCGTCGATTCTCTTCCCTTTAAAGAGTCCTTTGCTTCGAAGATTTTCCTGCTCAAACTTCTCCTGGTCCCTTTTTCCCAGAAATCACAAGGGACTATTCCTCCTGAGCTTCACCAACTTTGATTCTTCAAAGACTTCTGCGTAAGCTGCTTACGCTCGACCTTCAACCACTTTCAAGGGTTGAACTCAACCAGAATCTATGTCCTCCTGACAGTAGCATTCCTATCTTCTTTCTCTCAGGATCGACTCTGAGACTTCAATCTAACCTGCACTTCACCTGCACGGTTCGAATAACCCAACACAATTCCGGTAGAGGAGAATAAGAGTTTACCTGTAGAACCCCCTCAACGCACTCTATGTGGAGGAATTCGACTGCACTCTATGCAGGAATATCCTGGCTCGAACAGAGAAACAATTTCAGACTTATTCTCGCCTCTCTCCCAGATTTCTAATCTGCCATGAAATTACATATGCAGCATATACAATGAAGGCATAACAAGAAGCAAGTAAGCAACAACATAATATCAACAACACACAAAGAATAATCACAGCCATGGAATTGAATCAAAGCTTTCCTATTAATTCAATATCTGTACATGGGGATTCTTCACCAGTTCTCTGCTTTGCTCTCTCCTTGCTCCTGAATGCTAATGTTGGATGATAATACAATGATACAAAGGAGGGTGCCTATATTCCGTTTTCCCTCTCGAAAGCAAAACTGTCTAATCTAGACTTAATTAATTTATCTACTTCCATTAAATCTAATAAATACCTCAACTACCTAAGGATGAGAGCTTATCTGCTCAAGGTCCGTTACAATGTACAAGTGCGCTTCATTACACCAATGCATTAAGTTTTGGCACACCAAATATCAACATATTTCAAATTTTGAATGCTGGCGCTCTCCAGCTGTCTTTGCTCCACGCGCTAGCTCGCTTGTTGAGGTGTGGATGCTCCTGCATCATACTCCTTGGATCAAAGATTTCATGGGCTCCTGTCCATGAGCTCCTGCACGGTGTGACCATGCTTCTGTATGACTACCTTTGTTTCCCAGCTGGCATCCTCCACTGGGTGATTCTTCCATTTCACCAGGTATTCAAAATATTTCTTTCTCCTGGTCTTTCTTACCACTCACTTTTCAAGAATACACTCCATCTGAGGCTTCTGTGCAACTGGCAATTGTTTCTGCCAATGGAACTCTGATTCATCAGTTCCAGTTTCTGCATCCTTGGCCCTGTATGGGTATAAACCCGAAATGTTGAAAATCAGAGATATCCCGATGCCCTCTGGCAACTCGATTTCATATGCATTTTGCCCAAACTTCCTCAGGACTTTGCATGGCCCGATCTTCTTCATCTTGAGCTTATTGTATGTTCCCCTTGGGAACCTTTCCTTCCTCCGGTGCACCAGAACCATGTCTCCAACTTCAAACTGAAGTTGCCTCTTTCTGTGATCGGCTCTGCGCTTATACTCTTGGTTGGACTTTTGCAGTCGCTGCTTCACCTCCGCGTGAAGTTCTTTCATCGCCTCCGCGAACTGCTCAGCTCTCGCACTGCTA
>SNQJ01S0208560.1:16174-31508 GCA_010110895.2 Picea sitchensis | reverse complement strand
GATAAGGTGAGGAGGTTAGGATGATCCCACTAAATCATGAAAACGAGTAAGATCCAAACCATTCGGATGCCACCTCACCATAGAAGCTTCTCCTTCTAGAAGATTCGAGAAACCGTACGTTTTTCCCACGTGCTGGAATGTTCACACCCTATCTATAGAGCAACTTGCGAACTGTTCGCACCCTGGCTATAGTGCAACCTACGAACTATTCGCACCCTGGCTATAGTGCAACCTGCGAGAATTGGTCATTCTCGCACCCTGCCTATATAGCAACCTGCGAACATTCCTTTTTATAAGGTTTTTACATAGGAAAATTCAATTTCTTTTCTCAGGAAAAGTTCTTCTCCCTTCCCTCTTCAGGAACTCAGGCCACTGTGACCCCTCTGAAGGCAACAGATAGATTTACATCATTAACGATCATAGGGATGATGAAAATAATGTGTAACACTAAGAGATACTATGAAAAGAAAATGAAAGAGTTCTTTGAAATCAAGCTTGGGAGTATGACAATTGAGGAATATGAGAGAAGGTTTCTAGAACTGTTGAAGTATGTCTCTTTCATCAAGGATGAGACAGTCAAAATTCAAAGGTATTTGAGTGGATTGCCATGATTCATTAGTGACAAAATACAATATGATGATCCCAAGACATTGGAGGAGACCATAAGGCGAGCTAAATGCCTATATGATCAACAAAAATCAAGGCCAACATTCCAAAATGCTTGGGAATACAAAAATAAATTCAAGATGGATCAAAGGAAGAAGGGGTCTAAGCCACCATTCTTTAGAAATAGTCCACGGGGACAACAAATTCCTAAGGAACCCAGAACGATGGGAACAGGAATTCAAAGGCCAAGGCAACAACCTATTCAGTGTTGGGGTTGTAAAGGGGATCACATGTTCAGATATTACCCTCACAGAGGTGAAAAAGGGAGGATTGTTCATAATGTACAACAAATTGAAATAGTGGAGGACATGGGTAGAAAAATACCCAGGATCTATGTAGGCCTGGACAATAAGTAAGCACAATATCAGTCACATATGATTGAAGTGGAAGGTATGATCAACAACCAAACCATTTATATTTTAATTGAATCAGGAGCTAGTCATAGTTATATAGATCCTAAGATGGTGGAAAGTTTGCATTTTCCAAGAAGAAAGCATGGTAAATCTTGGTTGGTGCAGCTGGCTACAAGGGCCAAAAGAAAAGTTAATGAGATGGTTAATTCATGTCTTATAGACATGAATGGATTGAACACCCAGACAGATTTGAACATCTTTCCTTTAGGTTCCTATGACTGTCTAATTGGGATGGATTGGTTGGAACAACAACATGCCATCCTAGACTGCCATAACAGAGCATTTACTTTCTTGGACGAGGAAGGAAAACTAAGGAAGGTACAGGGAATTCCCAGGGAAGTAGCCATTAGATAGATTTCAGCATTGTAGCTAAAGAAATGTTACAGAAAAGGGTGTCAAATATTTGCAGCTCATTTGGTGGAGACACCTAGAGATAAGGTGCCAAATTTGGAAGATTATGTAATCCTGGAAGATTTTGAAGATGTGTTCAAGGAGGTACCAGGACTACCCCCAAGGAGGGACATTGATTTCTCTATAAATCTAATGCCTGGAGCATCTCCAGTGTCAAAGCCTCCTTACAAAATGAGTACACCAGAGTTGAAGGAGTTGCAAATGCAACTTGAAGAGCTTCTGAAGAAGGGGTATATACGCTTGTTGGCAGGCGAAATTGACCATCCATCAACTGGAAGAACGAGTCCAATACGGGGTTGTCTAAGTAACCCAATTTGTTTGGTATAACTTGTTATGATGGGTTTAATAGCTCTGTTAGCCAACATAAAAATCCTAAAAGAAACAAAATAAAAGAAAGAAATAACTATCTAATTACTAAACACTATATATATGTACATATGCTCTAATGTAATTGTAGTAGGTGTATTTAAGCAAAATATAGATAAATCTCATTTATGTACATTATTTACAAGCTGCAAGTTTTAATTGAAACTTATGAAAATCAATGGAAAACTAAATTGCTTGTAAGAAGCAGATAAAGAAAGCACATAAAAATTTATTTTATTTTTCCTTTATAAATCTATAAAAAAAAACTTGTAAAAATTTCAATGAAACATGAACATGTGGATAGTCAAAAGATGAACCATACATTCTAGTTTCAGTGATATGTGAATAACAAAAAAATACAAATAAGCTAACCTGACAGTGAGTTAGTGAGGTTTCTCCAAGCATCTGCTTGGTGAACATACAACTACCATGTCTAAGAGAGAAATCTGCAATGAAACTTATGAATGTTATAAATAAATTCAGAACATATATTAGCAGTTTAAGTTTTAATGACAAAGAAGGAGACACAAACATAAACCTGTGATCTCATAATTACATATGATCGCAGTGAGATAAATCTGAAAGCAACCTATGCATATTATCATTCAATTAAAGATCAAAGACAAATCCTATTATTTTTATTGAAGATATGATCACAACATTTATATTTTGAGAAGCAAGTTGTAGATGGTATTTATAATATAAACATCATGTGCATCATAGATCATTTAATCTAAAGATATCATACCTATACATGCAACATAGTTAACAAAACATAAACAACAACATTATAAACAAAAGGCTAAAGCCAAAATGTGCATATGCCATTATATTAAGTTATGGAATTACTTGTCCATCTCTTGCTCTCAGCCAAGATGTCCTCTATTACAAAATATGATGTATTTAAAGAGTTCAGGTAAGCTAAGCATCCTATCTTCTAAGATAGGATCATATCTCAAAAGGATCTCAAAGTTACAAAAATAGAGGGTCTAAAAAGCCACTCAATATCAAACTGTATCTTCAAAATTACACAAGTTTTGTTTTGATTTACAGAATAAGACAAAAGAGATGACTAATCAACTAAGCCCAACAATGCTCCATCTTATGAGATCACCACAAGATACATCCTATCCTGAAATAAAACAAAATAAGAACATTAGATGTTTATTTAAATAACATTTTCCAAATTTTATATGAAAATTGACTTGGCTACAAAATCTCTCGATTCTGTAGCCAGTCTTGTTATTGACAACATAAATCTAAATCACTCTATATTAATTAGAAAAATAAAAATAAAAGAACAAATAAAATAAAATAAACAATCTTACCATTCAACTGAAAATAAAATTTGAATCACAAAATTTCAGAGTTGATCACAACCTCGATACTATCGACATTTTTTATTATGATATTGCCAATCCTTTTCAAGTCTTTTCCTCGCCTTTGTTCATTGATATTGAGCTCACAGTTTTCAATTGTCAATGAGAGGTTTTGAGCCATAGGAGCCTTGATCTTTTCTTGAAGGACGGGAATGTCTGTGTAATATAGACCTATCCAGTGTAAACACACTTCACAATTTACAGCAGGGGAAAATGGTTGAGGAAGTGCATGACTGTGCGTTAAAACACTACCACTATACACTAAGGGATTTTGACTGAATTTAATTCCTAGAAAATCCTTGTTGTTCTTCAGACACAGTGGCAATTTATTCACATAATCGACAGCTTGACTGAGATCTGGTTTAGAGTGATTTGGGTCTTCAACTGCCAGGAATTTTTCAATATCAGAATCAGATCTCTCATGGACCTCAATCAATTCGATCGAGCTCACATGAGCTTTTGATCTATTTCGTAGTCTCGTCAAAATTAGTCTCCCATCCCTCTTGTTATTATACCCTCGCATGTCTTGATTTTTCTTTGACTGTTGGGAAGGGTTTCCACTGGTGGATTTGATGTCAAGGTTAGGGTCGAAAACTTGTTCACACTTAGGAATTTTGACCATATGGGAGCCGACGTCCTGTTGTTCACACATAGACTGATCGGGCATAGCCCTTTCACAAGGGTTTTCACATAAGAAAATTGGTCTATCACTAGAGGGAAAAAGAGACTTATCTAGCATAGGTTTATCAACCATCGGAGTCTCCACAGGGTTTACTGTAACAAATCCATTATGAGTCACGAAAGCATCCCAATCATCATTAAGTAGTTTCAGATGATGGACTATCAACAACTTAATAAACCCATGATGAAATAAGCTAGAATCCAATTTCTTCCTTTTATATCTCTTTGACATCTTATATAAACTTCTTAATAAGTAAAAAGGCATGTTTAACTGGAAATCGATAAAATGCATTAGCATTCTTATGTGATAAAGGAAGACGAGGCCGTAGCGAACTTCACAAGTAACAAATTTCCTTAACACTTCCAATAGACTGTGCCATCTATCTTTCAACAGAGAGAGAGGGATACCTTTGTCACAAAATTGAATTTTCCAAGAGGTGGCGAACAGACTCCATGGTACCTCTTCCAACATTGAATTTTTAAACCATTTTTGGTTGGTGAGGGGGAGGCCTGTTGCCTCGCTCAGAAATTCCTCGATGATTTCCAATTGAATATCGTTGTTGGCCCTTGAACAAGTTTTGAGGAATACTTGGTCATATTTGATCGCTTTCGGTACTCTGACATCCAGTCAGAGAAGGAGCGCATGGCTAAGAGGAGATCACGAGATCTCCGTCCCTTTTTAGGACTTTTTGGGATTTTGGGGATTTGGGGAATATTGTAATGGGAAAGGGATATTGGCCCTTATTTAGGCATTTTGTATGTATAAATAGAAGGGTAGGAGATGCATATGAAAGGAGGGTGTGTGATGTAAATTGAAAGTCTTAGTGCATAAAGTAGATCAATGTGATCAGACATCTGTGTGATTGTAAGAGCTCTGTGCCTACTGTAAGTATTCTAAGTGCTGAGTGCACGGGTCAGGGGAGGACTTAGTGCTTGGATCTACCAGGGGAAAGAGGATCTAGCGAGATGCGCAGATCTCTTGTCCTAGATAGGTTAGGATCTTGAAGGCTTTGTGTTGTATCTTGGTTTACAGAAGATAATAATAGAAGAAGACTTTGTGGACGTAGCCCCAGGGTGGGGGTGAACCACGGTAACTCTCTGTATTGTGCTGATGTGTTTGTCTCTCTCTGGCAAAGTGCTCTGATATGTTTAGATAGATCTATTGATGCTTTGTTCTTATGAGATATGGATGCATGCTAGATATGATACATAAGATGCTAAGTTCTTAATCTATTAAGTATAACCTGTTTATCATTGCTAAGTGCTAGATCTGAGTAATTACTGCAGTGCTTTGTGCTTTCTGTGAAGTGTATTAATGAATGTATGTTAAGGAATAATTGATTCTAAGTGTGTTTTAAGAAAGATAATCATAGATATGTGTCCCAGCTAAGGTTGCAGACATTTGAATCCTGAAACCACCCCTGCCTCTACCTCGAGTGAGACTTCATCTGCTTCGCAGGTGTTGTCGAAAGGTCCAGTAGTTAGGGCTTTGTTGGTGTGCTCTTGAGCGTTGAACCCTGGGTATGCCCCTATGCCAACAAATGGTTCCGTTTCCAAGACCTGAAACTATGATTGTTGGGAACTAAAGAAGAAAAATCCTTGTGCGAATTAAGATCTGTGTGTAGATATGTTTCCCTAGTGTGCAGTATTCAGTTTGACCTGTGAAGCTTTGTGCCAAGAAAAAGAGGTCAGATCTGAAGGGAAAAGGTTAGATCTGAATGGAAAAGGTCATATCTGAAGAAGAGAGGTCAGATATGAAGAAAGAGAGGTCAGATCTGAAGAAAAGAGGTCAGATCTGAAGAAAAGAAGTCAGATTTGCAAAGAAAGAGTTCAAATCTGCAAGAAAAAGGTAAGATGTGTAAGCTCTATGCTTTGATAAAGGTAAGAATAGTTAAAAGCCTTAGATATGTAATCTTTGTGCTCTATAGAAGTAAGATAAGTGAAAATTTTTGTTTCTAAAGCATGGATTTAGGTATGTTTGATTGATTATGTCCTAGCTTCAAAACTAGGGCATTAATAGATGAAAGAAAGTTTGATATGAATAGATCTGATAAGTATAGTGATAGATATGTTATACCTATGCATCGAAAGAATGTTTGGACTAACAAGTGGATGCAGGATCATAAAAAGACTTTTTTGTAGGCTAGTCACCATGATCTTGGTGCACAGTACAAAAGGAGTTGGGGAACATCTAAACGAAAAAGAGGATTAACCCTCTGTTATAGTTGCAGAAGATCGGGACATCTTGCTGAGGAATTCCCTGGGAGAATACCTAGTTGCCTCTGTTGTAAGGCTATGGACCATGAAGTCTTGGATTTCCCTAGAATGATTGCTAGGCTTGAGAAGCTGAATATGGAGCAAGCAAACCTTGAAGGAGATCAAGAGACCAATATTATAGTAGAAACCCAGAAAGAATCAGAAAAGATATTGTTACAAATGAAAGATACCTTGAATGACCACCGACATGTTAGGCTATCAAAGATCTCCAAAGAAAAGGAGAAAATCGAAGAAAGAATAAGGGAATTTGACATTGATTGTACTCTTGATGAAGAAACACAAGTGAACATTATGCCAGAAAGAAATTGGGAAGCTATAGGAAAACTTTCCATGATCCCTTCCCTAGGAGGAACAAGTTTCTTCAGAGGAAAGCTAGTAAACCTATGTGGAAGGCTTGCCCAGATACCTATGACTATCAATTGAACTTCGACAGAGGAAGAATTTGATATCATTAAATTTCTTGAAGATAGTACCCCATTTACCATGCTCATAGGGAAACCTTGGATTAATAGAGAACGAGCTAGATGAAAAGAAGAAGAAAAAGTTTTGGAACAGAAGAAGCAAGAGTTAAAATACTTTATGACCAGAAGGATCGCGCACTTGATTGAAGAACAGAAGAGAATATCACAGATATTTAATATTAGCAACTCTGATGTCGAATCTAAGAGAACACTTGAGGATCCGTAGAAGACCGAGCTACCTATTTTTGATACAGAAGAAGTATTATCAAGGAACCCTAGGAAATATTTTCCACAGCGCGAAGTAACTAAGACAAAAGAAGATAAACATCAGAATGGTAAAAGAATTACTAAGATGAGGCTCACTGGGAAGAAGGCTATGAAGTTAAGAAAGAAAAGGGCCAATAATGTAAGGTTACAAGAGTTTCTAGAGGACACTTCACAGCAAGAAGAATTGCAGAATTGGAGCTTCGTTGAGATATCAGAACAACGACATAGAGTACTTCACCATGATGAAGCAATATAGTCATTGGAATCGATATACCCATTCGACCGCCTCTTTGAACATATCAAAAAGCAATTATGGGTTACCACTAGACCATTGGACCTCGCCTTAACGGATAGATCAATGGTCATGGAAGCTTCATATCCATTGCAAGCAGTCTGTTGCAGAGTTACTTACTTATTTCATTGTGCCATGCCCAGAAGACACTTTTTCCAATTAAGAACTTGAGCTTATAGAATACCTGCATTATGAAACAGTGATTACTCCAGTTTTATTATCTATTTGATTATGGTATCGACAATCCATTGACAACCCGAGATAGTGATCTCAAGCTTACATGTCCGACGAGATTAGCACAGCAGAAGAATCGGTGAGAGTAGTACTTGCTAGCTTAAGGAAAGAAAGAGTCATGTCAGAAAGAGCGATGTCCACTGGAGTCCAAGCCTCATCGTCGAGAGGTGTGGTAGCCTCCCCATTGACTGCTCAAGCTAGAACATCTAGAGCCGGTGCAGAGTTGAGATCTAAGCATAGGGACAATGCAGCCAACGCCAATTTAGTGCCAACCATCCTACAAGCTTACATTCCCCCTCTAAGTGGTGAGATTAACAGGGACAGTGTCCCTAGAAACTTTGAATACACCCTACTCCTTGCCTATCTACTGAAAGGAGCTTTCACCTACTGCGTAGATCAAGACAAGGTTACAGCGTTGAAATTTTGCGACTTCAACTTGGGAGACCGTAAATCCTACATCATGCTTGCACCATATAAGTACTTAATGAGGACTAAGGGCTGGAAATCGAAGATTTTCCCTCAACAATGGATGATGAACCTTGCATAGTCTACTCTTCTCAATGTTATGAAAATACCTCACTTTGGCAGACATCAGGAGGTGACTACTTGTGTGAAATTGCTACTAGCAAGTTACCATAGAGGATACCTATGGTTAAACCGTCGCATAATTGTTGATCTGACGTTGATCAACATGATTACTGGGCTTACCATGTAGGGCCATGATCCCCATGAGTACTACCCTGGAAAGACTTCAGACCACGCTCTTTCATAAAATATTAAAGAGGCTTATGGAAATGTTGAAAAAGGCACATGAAGTTACAAGGTATCCTTTATCGAGAGTGGCGCAATGCGCCTCGCATGTTAACTAATAGAATGGAAGCTTGTATGTAAGAATAGACCTACAAAATTATCTGGCTTTGTAGTTTACCTCGCAGGGAAGTGTGCGGAGGGACTACAAATGAATTGGGTAAAATATTTGGTCAATCAACTAGAAATTGACTGTAGAGAAGCCCAGGACTAGGGGCATGAATTCCACTTTAGCTGGCTACTAATATTTATTTCCTTTGTTGCATGGGAGCTACCAAAAGGCGAAACCGTCCCTGACCTTGACCCATTCAAACCATTAGGTGTGAATTTCAGTACCTTATGGTACTTAACGGACATGAGCAAGCAGTGGCAATCAAATGCCACTTTTCACAGATACTATAACCAACTGAAGGCAACCATAGGGGGTGAACCTTGCATAACCCCAAACACTTTACAAAGGTTCTGTCCTTTGATAAAGTTCAGCATGGACTGCCACTTTATATACCTAACTCCAGGCGCTGATGAACACCAAGAACTACTTCATTCCTATTATAAACTGACCAAAGAAGACCTAGAAGAAATCACCAAGGAATGGTTGATAGACCTCTTTGTTCCAGTAGATCCAACAGACATTTTAGATATTGATAGCCAAGAAGCTGTGCAGGAAACACCTGGGCCCAGTAATATGAATAAGACAAAGAAGACAAAGGAAACAAAGAAGCTTGAAGAGGTTCAGGATGTAGATAGCTACTATGTAAAGACAACTTCCATCACACCTGATCAAGAAGGTAACAACGACGACCTAGAGGAAGTCGAACAACAACCAAAAGAAGAAGTCGAAGTTCCAAAGAAGAGAAAAGGGTCACCTTCGAAGTATTCCTCTAAGAAGAAAGTAAAAGTGATCATGACCAAGATAAAGACCACGCTCAACCCCGATGACTTCATCTTTCCCCTTGCAACTTTCAATGAAGCCATGGAAGAAATTACAGAAAAGCAGGAGGCCAAGCAATAGACGATGCACGATAGAATTGAAGCCAAGCTCCAAGGAGTGCAGTGAGAACTTCAGTCTAACCGAGTAGTATCCACTATGCCCATACCAGAAGGAACAACAGAAGTAGGAGATGAATCAGTTCAACTCTGCAGGATTACCGACATAGTCAAAGTACACCTTCAGAAATAGTAAGAAGTAACAGTGAAAGCCACCTAGGCCCTAAAGCAAGCATAGGAGGAAATCATAGATCAGTGCCAAGATGCACAGCAAGAGAAGGAGGCCACCCAAGAGAAATTTGATAGAGACAAAGAAAAAATCCAAAAGGAGAAGGAGCAGCTTCTCGCGAAGCAGATCAGAATCGAAGAAGTTGTCAACAGAGCATTTCACTCTGTGATCGTCTTAGAACAAAAGGCCGAAGAACCCTTAGATCATCAAGTGATGAAGCTTGTTGAAGTTATTCAACAACTGCAACAAAGATTCATGGACTTAGAGATTCACATCATCCCAAGTACCCCTCAATAAGAGTGCGACCAGTGAGAAATAACTGCCCAGGGTACAGTAGAAAGGATTAAAGAACTCACTAAAGAATGCAAACAACTAAGTAACATAAGTGCCCAGATACATGAGAACCTGATGGAGTACCCAGAATTACATAAACTGGAGTCGCAGCTCCAGGAGCCGAAGCAGTATGCAAATAGACTTCATATGTAGTTGAAGGCCCTATCAACTATAGAGAAAATGAAGCGATCCCACGAGCAACGTGACACACAACAACATATCCACATGATCTAAAGCAAGTTCATAGAAGTGACGCAGCAACTTCAACCTTTGCAGGATAAGGCATGTCAACTATTTTTAGAGATTGAGAACCAAGGGATAGAGCTACAATAGGTTGTGATTACAACAGAGCAGAACCTAGAAGGACCAGTCAATAACGTACTCATCCAGGAGTTCGTTGAGTAGGAGGAAATCACAAAGTAGCAAGTCGAAGCAAGTCGAGCCAAGCTCAAGGTGTTCGAAGAGGAACTGGTTAGACCTGAGTGACACGGGATGAGTCACAGGTGAGTGTTGGGGGCCTATTGGCCCTTGACCAAGTTTTGAGGAATACTTGGTCATATTTGACCATTTTCAGTACTTTGACATCCATTCAGAGAAGGAGCACATGGAGAAGAGGAGATCACAGGATCTCCGCCCCTTTTTAGGGATTTTTGGGACTTTTGGGATTTTTGGGAATATTGTAATGGGAAATGGATATCGACCCTTATTTAGGCCTTTTGTATGTATAAATAGAAGGGTAGGAGATGTGTATGAAAGGAGGGTGTGTGATGTAAATTGAATGGCTTAGTGCATAAAGTAGATCTATGTGATCATATGTATGTGTGACTGTAACAACTCTATATCTACTGTAAGTATTGTAAGTGTTGAGTGCACGGGTCACGGGAGGACTTAGTGCTTGGATCTACCCAGGGAAAGAGGTTCTAGAAAGCTACATAGATCTCTTGTCCTAGGTGGGGTAGGATCTTGAAGGCTTTGTGATGTATCTTGGTTTACAAAAGACAATAACAGAAGAAGACTTTGTGGACGTAGCCCCAGGGTGGGGGTGAACCATGGTAACTCTGTGTATTGTGTTGATGTGTTTGTCTCTCTGGCTAAGTGCTCTGATATGTTTAGAAAGATCTATTGATGCTTTGTGCTTATGAGATATGAATGCATGCTAGATATGATACATAAGATGCTAAGTTCTTAATCTATTAAGTATAACCTGTTTATCATTGCTAAGTGCTAGATCTGATTAATTATTGCAATGCTCTATACTTTCTGCGAAGTGTATTAATGAATGTATGTTAAGGAATAACTGATGCTAAGTGCGTTATAAGAAAGATAATCACAGATCTGTGTCCCATCTAAGGTTGCAGACATCTGAGTCCTGCAACCACCCTTGCCTCTACCTCGGGTGATACTTCACCTGCTTCGCAGGTGTTGTCGAAAGGGCCGGTAGTTAGGGCTTTGTTGCTGCTCTCTTGATTGTTGAACCCTGGGTTTTCCCCTATGCCAACAATCACCCACTTTGGCTATGAATCCATCGAATGTGAGGGAAAACTCTTGGGTTTCTTGTAAGTTATAACCCTGGAATTGCTTGAGAAACACAACCCAACCCTGACTTTTAAGGTCTTCACTCGCGTCATCACACAACAACAAAGTTTGGGAGCCATTTGGCTCAACACTGACGACAGGGGCCATAAGGCTTTGGATAGGTAGTCACAAAGGAAATCATAACTCATTGTGAGCATAAGGGGTAGCAGAAACAGAGGAATTCCAGAGCAAGTAACAAAGGAATAAAACCCATAGTTACCCTAGCATGACCAAAATGAGAGCATAAGGGGTTTCAAGCCACGAAAATCGAGCATTTCAGGTAATGAATGCCCTAAGTAAAGAGAGAAACCCAAGACTTTAGTTTGTAATGATGGATCTCTCGATTCGAACTGCCACTTCAAATAGAGTACAGGGTACAACCGATTTGTGTTTGAATCTCATCATATGTAATGGGTACCTTGATTTGCCAAGGTTAGGAAGGGATGTGATCCAAAAATCAAAATACCAATCAAAAGATTTAAAATCGAAAATAATCTACCAAGAACTTTAAATGAAGAAGCTTATAGTCTTAATGCCAATCTATTCTTGATGTATTTACAAAGTACTCAATATATAGCTTATAATCCATGAACAACTCAAAACAAATGTTTTATTGATACATGATAAGCTTCAAAGCAAAACAACATTCATTAAAAGAGTTGTAAGAACACTGACCCTACATAAAGACCAAGCCTTGGATATAATTGCAATTTGATTATAAGTTTTAATGTTTCATTCATGCTTTCAGTCATGAATGAAGCATGAAAATGAAAAAAATTAAAATGGGAACAATCAAAACATCTTTTTTACAACCAAATAGTCACCTTCAACTAGCAATATTTACATGTCGAAACGTAGGCAACTACATGAATTGTTATTTTTCACTTTAAAAGGAAACATTCATGTAGGTCTACCAAAAACACCTAAGTGTGTCACCTTGGGGTGCCCCAGTCTTGTTCGTGAAGAAGAAAGATGGAACATTAAGACTGTGCATTGATTTCAGACAGTTGAATAAAGTGATTGTAAAGAACAAGTACCCTCTGCCAAGGATTGATGATCTTTTTGATCAATTGAAGGATACAAAGATCTTTTCAAATATAGATCTCAGGTCAGGATACCATCAGGTAAGGATTAAAGAGGAAGATATAAGAAAGACCTCTTTTAGGACAAGTTATGGTCATTATGAGTTCACAGTGGTGCCATTTGGGTTGTCAAATGCACCAGCTGTTTTCATGTGCTTAATGAATGGTGTTTTCCAAGAATATTTAGACAAGTTTGTTATTGTCTTTTTGGATGACATTCTCATATATTCCAATTCAGAAGAAGAGCATGAACATCATTTGAGGATGGTTTTTCAAGTATTAAGGGAGCATCAATTGTATGCCAAATTGAGCAAGTGTTAATTTTACCAGAAGCAAATTCATTATTTGGGGCACATCATTTCAAAGGATGGGATAGCAGTGGACCCTGAAAAGATAGAAGCCATTAGAGAATGGTTAGTGCCAAATAATGTGACAGAGGTGAGATCATTCATGGGCCTTGCAGGATACTATAGGAGATTTATAGAAGGATTTTCAAAGATTGCACACCCAATCACTTCTTTTCAAAGAAAGGGTGTGAAGTTTCAGTGGTCATTGGATTGTGAAAAGAGTTTCCAACACTTGAAACAATTATTAACAAGAGCTCCAATATTAAGGATAGAAGACCCAAATGAAGACTTCATTGTATGCACAGATGCATGTAAAGAGGGACTTGGTGGAGTCCTCAATCAAAATGGGTTTGTTTTATGTTATGAGTCAATGAAGTTAAAGGAACATGAAAGAAACTATGCCACTCATGATTTGGAGTTGGAAGCCATAGTACATGCCTAGAGGAAATGGAGACACTACCTCATGGGAAAAAGGTTTGAGATGAGGACAAACCTCAATGGTCTGAAATGTTTTTTTGATCAGCCAACTTTAAATGCTAGGCAAAACAGATGGTTAGAATTTCTTAGCGAATATGACTTTGATATAAAGCATATCAAGGGGAAAGAGAACAAAGGGGCTGATGCAATCAACAAAAGAGTGCATGAAATGCATGATACAACCATTAGCATGTAGCAATCAGATTTGAAACACAAAATTATAGAGACTGCCAAATCAGATTTACAATATAGGGATTTAGTGGAAAAATTACAGCAAGGTAATTTGCAGTAGAAAATTGAATACAAGCTAGACGAGGATGAAATTCTCATATATAGGGGCAGAATTTATGTACCAAATTCTCAGGAATTGAAAAATATGATATTAAAAGAATTGCATAATGTGCCTTATGTTGGGCACCCAGGATATCAGAAAATGATTGTATTGCCAGACACCCAACTGGTTGTTGATTTTATTGCCAGATGTTTGGAATGTCAAAAAGTAAAGGGTGAGCATAGACACCCAACTGGTTTGCTATAGCCATTACCCATTCCTGAGTGGAAATGGGAAGTAGTAACCATGGATTTCATTACCAAACTACCCAGACCGAAAAAGCAACATGATTCTATCATGGTAGTGGTGGATAAGCTTACTAAAGATGCCCATTTTATTTTGGTTAAGATCACTCACAAGGAAGCAAACATTGTTGATGTTTATATGAGGGAAATTGCTAGATTACATGGCATACCCAAGACAATTGTGTTTGACAGAGATCCAAAATTTACCTCAAAATTTTGGAAGGGATTATTTATTGGATTTGGAACAAATTTGAATTTTAGTACAACTTATCATCCAAAAACAGATGGAAAAACATAGAGGGTGAATCAAGTGATTGAAGATATGTTGAGAATGTATGTGATGGATAAACCATCAAAATGGGAAAACTACCTACACTTGGTAGAGTTCGCTTATAACAATGGGTACCAAGCATCTCTAAAGATGAGCCCATTTGAGGCACTTTATGGAAGAAAGTGAAACACACCGGTAAGCTGGGATAACCCATGTATTCTTGAAAGCGAAAGCCAACAAAAGTTCCCTAAAGTTGGGAAATTGTTCAAAGTTGGCAGCTCGTTATTGTGGGTCATTTGAAATCCTAGAGAGGATTGGTCTAGTATCTTATATGATTGCATTACCTGCATCTATGTCTATTCATAATTTATTCCATGTATCCTTGCTAAAGAAATATATACCTGATGTTAATCATGTTATTGATTGGAATGTGATTCAGGTGGAGAAAGAAAGCGATTTTCAAGTGCGTCCGGTGCACATTCTGGACCAAAAAATCAAACAGCTCCGGAATCGATCCATAGGGATTGTAAAGGTCCAATGGACCTGGTACACGGTCCTGAGGATACAATGCAGGCAGAATACCATCATCTTTATGAGGATTTTGAAATTTAGTTGTACATGGGTACATGATGCACTGAGGACAGTGCATAAATAAGGGGAGGGGATTGTTGTTGGGAAATTATACCCTACGGACTAACAAGCTAGGGCTTAAACTTGCGTGCAGATCATGACCCTTAAGAAATTACTTTTAACCTTTTATCCCAAACCTAAAACCCTTTTTCATATACAAACATGGAAAGAACCGACTAACCTTTTTATCAACGTTTGATGTAGATCCTCCATTGCGCTTTATCTCCTTGCTTCTGCTACTCCTTCCAAAGACGATCCTGCAATCAAGACAAAAACACTACGCATGCATACTATTGTTCTACTAGAGGGTTAGAGATTACGCATAAATCCAATAAAATATATAAGACTCGTACATTGGGATGGGAAAAGCATTCCTTATTAATCTCAAGATGAATCAACTTACAATAATCATAGAGATCGGCCACCGTTCCTTGATCCTGATCCTGGGCTCCTCCTCTTCTTTGTCCTCCAACTGCTTTTCTTGAATTATGTTTAGGCTTAAGAAAATGCTAAAGGGTTGGGACAAATGGATTCGGTAATTGGGCAGAGTTTCTTTGCTATCTTTTTCCTCCT
>SNQJ01S0208560.1:1214-14126 GCA_010110895.2 Picea sitchensis | reverse complement strand
GATGAACCCAATTGCAAATGTAAATACAAATGTACATAAGCTGGTGAGCTGATTTGATATCATTTTTGTATGCACATTCCATGGTGTAGCGTGCACAAGTACTGTGCAGTAAAATGATGAATTGGGTACATTCCAGGATACCATGGGCAACATATTAAGTGCGCACGATATTGAGGCCAGGGAGCCTTTATGTATATGATATGATTTATAGGTTGGTGAGACAGTATTGTAAGCTGGAATTCTTATGTTTTGATTAGGCCCGAGAGCCTAGATGTTAAAGGCCAGTGCACCTATTTTTGTACATATCTCATATTTAATATAAGATACATTGTTGCACGCAGATCGACCACCATAAAAGAGATGGGGAACTAAACTCCACTAGTTAGGGAAAGGGAAGGGGCTAAGTTAAGGAATATTATACTAATATTTCTTAAATCATAAAGTATGGATAATTATGTTATCCTAAGTGCTAAGTTGGGGCCAAGTGGGCCAAAGTAGCTTCCAACCTGATAAGTGTCAAGTTGGGGGCATGCATACATATTATTGGACTTAGTTCATTTCGGGGGAGATCTCCATCATTTCGACGATCATCTTTCCCTGATTCATCCATCACTGAGATATACAGTCAATCATCCAGGAGTATTGCAGCCATTTTTTTTAGCTATCATTTGTATCTTCATGACTTTACCTGAACCCGTATCCAGAGCCTTGGGTAATTGTTATCTTGGGAGAGGGATTGAAGAAGCAGGTTGTTAGGCCCATGGGATATTGAAGAGGTGGGTTGTCAGGCCCATGAGAAATCCTCCGGGTGAGAGAATTGTTGGGGATTGACTTCCAAAGGTGTTGAAATACAGTTGTAGGGCTCTGAGACTTCCTATTGAGCCTATTGTTGAAGCCTTGGAAGGGAAGTGGGGTAGTCGAGGGAATGTTGAGCAGAGAAGGGGCACACTTCCTTGGGTGGGACAGGCATGTGGGGAATGAGGGACTGTAGGTTGTTAGTTGTGTGAGCACTTGAGACAGAGTCTTTCCTGTTGTTCATGAGCCTTTATCCTAGTTAGGAACCCCTTTACCTGGGTGGAGTTTAATTCTAGCTGGGGGTGACTCATTGTTGAGAGTGATGAATAGTGTGGTCTAAGGCTGGGAGGTTCGTGGAAGGTCTGCACATAGTTGGTGATATTTTCACAAAGATAAGTGTGAATTGTGTGATTAATTTACATGCTGCATTGTTATTCACGTGTTATTTTTATGGGTTTATCCTATGCGTGATTTTAGTTGTCTGTATGCTTATGGGTATTGCATGTATATGTTTACTGCTATTTCAGTGTGAATCCATGCATTTACATAGCGTATTTTTTTTTTCACGTTTTATATATATTAATCTTCTACAAGAGTTCTTTGTGTGCATATGTTTTAATTGCATGCAGTTAGAAAATTATGAGACATAACTTAGTTAGGGTGATAAGTATGTTACAGTACGTTCCTCACAGAGAACGGATGTGTTCTCTAGTGTAGCGTGGCCTAGCATGAATGGTTAGGGATGTTACAAATTGGTATCTGAGCATGGAAGAGTGTTCAGGAGTAGCACGGCCTAGCCTGTTGAAGGCTGGGAATGTTACAAAGACGATTTTAGAGCTAAGTAAAGCATTTGAGGAGTGGCATGTCCCAACCGGTGTGAGGCCAAGGAGGTTACACTAGCCTAAACTAGTTCATTGACCATACAAACATAAAGTCTAATTAGTGTTCTTTTTAAGGCTTGATTTACTCAAAAGGGGTGCGGTAATGCAACTGATGTTGTTAAGACTATTGCAAAAAATAAAACTTAGAAGAACACTAGCAAAGAAGTATTATCTTTATTATTTTCTTTTGAAATGCTTTTAAGATGAGAAGAAAGCACAACACTATGCTAATTTCTTTTTCTTTTTCAAATAACAATGCAAAGCAAATGCAAAGAAAGAAAGAGACCTAAGAAACTAAGTTTTTTTTTTTTATATTTTCTTCCAATCAAAGAAGAAGTAACAAAAGATTCTAAAAGAAACTGACGAATACATGATTCATCGCTCCCCAGTAGAGCTAAAAATGAGTTTAAAAAGCTAGGAAACACAAGAAATCTTTTTTAAAAAGACAAACAAATCGACATCAAACCCAAGCTAAAGACTGTAACAATAGAGACCAGTACTAGATCAAGAAACCCCTGGGAAGTATGACTTCAATCAGAGAAGAGGTTGACTGCCTCTTCTTACAGAAACAATTTCTTGACATAGGCACGCTACTGAAACTTAAGAAGCCTATGTACGTACATGGGTTGTCTATAATTAGGGTGTGTATGTACATGTGCATACCCACTACAGGCCGCGTACACCTCTGTAACTTCTAAAAAAAATGGAAAACTAATAGCTAGGATGACAGGGCAGGGAGTACTGGTATGGAACCAAGAGGTGACCAGAATCCCTTAAAGACTTAGTAGCTTATAGAAAACTCAAAAAAGGTAATCAAAACAATTAAAACACCCATAAACTATCCCCTAAAACCCTATAGGTTTCCTCAGTATGGTCGCCAATTCTGCTATAGTGGGAAAACCCCCAATGGACTACACTAGGGTTCAACATGTAGGTAGATCTAACCTTCTAAAATTCTCCTACTCTTTAGACTACCACAAATATACCCCACATTCACACAAGAAATACAAAGTGAAAAGATCTGGTAACTCTACATTAAACTCCGTGTCCAATGTCAATCCTTTTGAGTTCGATTTCTCCTCGACTATAAGTCTCCTCCCAAGGCTGACCTGCATTCACAAAAAGAAAAAAAAGAAACTACGAACATGCATCTTATATATGAATTAGTGGGTTAGATGTCATAATCAAATGTAAATCAAACATAAAGATTGAACACAACATATTTGGGATAGAAAAAGTATTCCTTTTTATTAATCTCAGAAAGTTACTTACAATGAGATCGACGACTACTCCTTGAACCTAGTACGGGATCCTCTTCACCAAGATCCAACTGTGATTTCATGTATCTTTCTCCTCTTCATCTCTCTCTAGGTAATGGATTAGGCTTGCAATGGAGGAAAAAGGCAAGAATAAGAAATTCTTTCTCAAAACTCACAATGTGGCTGCAAATTCTTGGGGCAAGGGGGGAAAGAGAAATGGGAAGAGTTTCATTGTTCTTATGCTTAGGTTTTGAATGAGACCCCAAAACATCCTTTTATATGACAAAAGGATGGTTATTTGGTTGGGTGACGGGCTATAGGTGGGGGAACAATTATTAAACTACCCAATAGCCCATAATCTCAACGAATTGCTTGCAACTTTTTAATTTTTACAACTTTTGCGAGTATACACTGGTTGTAGTGGTGCAACTAGCGTATGTACACTATCAATAATGGTGAATATATCCTACATATGCAGGAAGTAATGGTGTAGGGCATGTACATCTTCAAAAATAGTGTTTTTAAGAAGATATTCTTCGTGATGTCTTGGAAAAAATGGTAAGTAAGAGGGCATGATGTCAGGTATGCTTGTATGGTTCAATTTAGGGTTATAACAGTGGGATGCTAGTCAGAACTACCTCTGGTATCCTATAGAAGTGACCCCCCAGAGTAAAAATGACACTACGAGGTAGATACTCATAAATATCATGGCGCTTCCACATATATGGTTGGCCCAAAATAACATCATAGACATCCAATGGGGAAACATCACATAATACCTCATCCTTGAAGGGTTGGATATTGTATGAAAATCAATATTGATGGCTGACAAAAATATCTCTTCCCTCGAGAAGCCACCTGATGTTGTATGGCTACTGGTATGGTGTTGTCGACAATCCCAATTGTTTGATTCCCTCTGCTGAGATGAGGTTCTTCTAGCTTCCGCTATAAAAAATAAAATGCAGTGGGGTCCCCTTCACTCACATTTGTGAATGAAAAAATATCAACCACACTAGATGAAACAATTGATACTGACATGGTGTAAGGATCACTAAAAAAATAAAAATGTTCACTAAAAATATCCCTTACCTACATAAGTACAGGTGCTTTAGGATTAGTTAAAGGAGGGTTAAAATTTGGTGGATTAATTTCATAGACCACTTTCACTTCAACCAGACCAATATTTTAAAACCCAATATGGGACTCTTCAAATTCACAATCACCTATATCATGGATGGATCAGCCTTACTAGATCAAACACTTGAGCCTAACATGGTGTAAGGATCACTAAAAAAATAAAAAGGCTCACTAAAAATCTCCCTTACCTACATAAGTACAAGTGCTTTAGGATTAGTTAAAGGAGGGTTCAAATTTGGTGGAGTAATTTCATAGACCACTTTCAGTTTAACTAGACTAGTATTTTAAAACCTAATATGGGACTCTTCAAATTGATGATCACCTATATTGTGTCGCTTAATAGGTGGTTCTACCTCCATGATTGGCATTAGTCCTCATAATTGATGGGACTAGCATGGTGGTTCAACCATGGTGAAAATAGTATGTGAAAATAAAAACATAATTCAACTTAAGGTCGATGTAGATTGGGAACCAAAGAGTAAACTCCTATATAAAAACATAGGGTAATAAAAATAAAACTAATGGTAAATGGGGACTTCCAAAATCCAACCCTCTAGAGGAGATGAAGTCCCCACAAGATTGGCTAGTGAAGGTATGAGGAGCAGTTATGATGAATGGCATGAAATAATGATCTGGATTATTTTCGGCATGAAATGAGAGTAGAGATATAACAAAGAAATATAAAAATATATTGCAGGAGAGACAATAATATAACAAATATATATCGGATATATAAAAAGAGGCATAGATATACAATAATACACACTTTCTATGAATGCGAGAAATGTACAAAATTGTAGAAATACAGAGTGAAAGACTCGCTAGAATGGTGGCATGTTATCTCTGAGAAGATATGTAATGGTTACTCACATTCACAAGAAGATGAATTTACATTGAGGCTCCAAATTCCTTTTTATCATAAATAAAATACAAAACCCTAACCCCAGAAGATAAAAAGCCAATAGTTTTGTGGACCCTGTTTTGGGTAGTTTGGTGCATGAACTTCCAGGGGGCATAACTTTGGAATACAATCTCCGTTTTGTGCGCATGATAGCCAGTTCGAAAGGTATCGATGAGGAGATTCATTTTGGGGGCTCAATCGATGCCTTCAGCTATAATTTAGGTTCTCGATTGTGAAAAAACATTTTTTAGGCCCTCGAAATGGCCCTAGAAGTTTAGGAACCGAAAAACTACTAAAAATAATAAGTTGCCAAAAAATTATTTTGATCTAGTTGGAATAGGTGGTTGGACACCGATATCCCCATGGATCAATCATCCCTCCTTAGGAAGAAATGGTCTCCATTTCATTGAGTTTTTGAGGGAGAGGGGGAAGAGTTTCTTGAATCTGGACCTTGGTGAGTTGCTTTCCTTGTTGGATAAGTTGCACTGCTTAGTTTGTGGGAGGTTGTTGAGAACCTGATGATATGATTGTTTGAAGAAGGAATATTTGTTCTTTGATATAATATTTTCAACCCACTTCTTTTGGATATAAGGTTCTTGGACCGAGCTTGAAATGGTTGTAGTTTCCTTTTGTTCACCTTCTGAACAGATGGTGAAGAAGATGAATTTTGTAGAATGAAATACTACCTTGTGGCATTTTTTTATGTGGGACACTAGTCGGAACTACCTTTGGTATCTTGCAGAGATGACCCCCCAGAGTAAAAATGACACTACGAGGTCGAGAATCATAAATATCATGGTGCTCCCACATATATGGTTGGCCCAAAATAACATCATAGACATCCAATGGGGGAACATCACGTAATACCTCATCCTTGAAGGGATCAATGTTGTATGACAATCAATATTGATGGATGACATGAAGATCTCTTCCTTGACGAATCCACCTGATGTTTTATGGCTATAGGTGTAGTGTTGTCGACAATCCCAACTGTTTGATGACCTCTGCTAAGATGAGGTTCTTCTCGCTTCTACTATAAAAAATAAAATGCAGTGGGCTACCCTTCACCCACATCTGTGAATGAAAAATCCATTCCCCCTCTTCAGGATCTACAGGTTCTTTTGGTTGAATTGTTGCATTCGCGACAATAGAAGTGGGGTTTGCATCGATGATCTATATTCTACAATTATTTTTCTGAATTAGGGTTTGGCTCCTTTTCTTTGATCTGAACCACCAATGATTTTTTTGAGTGACATTTATCAGTGTTGTGCCAAGGGATTTTGTGGAAATTGCACCACTTTCTAGTGTCCTTCTTCTTCTTTTTGTTACCCTTATTTTCATGTGGCTTGGACTGGTTTTCTGAATGTTGGTTGTTAGGGTTTTCTTTACCATACTTTGGTTGTTGCAGATTTGTAGACCCAAACTCCCTCTTGTTCTAGTGCTTAAATTTCTACTCGATTTTAACAACATATCGACAAGCAACATCTAGTGATGAGATGTCTAGAAAATTCATTTCAGTTTGGATGTATCTGTGTAGAGCTCCATAGTATTTCAGAACCAAATTTCTCTTGGAGTATTTGATAACCAAATTGGTGCAAAAAGTATGGAAGTTATTCGTGAACTATGAAACTACTTTTCCCCTCTCTTTCTATAGTGTGGTCCATCTCATGTATTACTCGTCATAGTTTCCAACAGGGTAATATTGTTCCTTGACCACATCCACAAAAAATTCCTAAGTGGGCTCGACCCCATATATTCCACACTCTGTGGAAATTTTCTCCTAGTAAGTTTCCCACCAATGCTTGACATTGGGGAGAGCCTTAAGGAGTGTCAATGTGATATTTTCCCTGTTGGAAAAATTGTGAATAGAGAAATAAGCTTCTAGCAGAATTAACCATTTTTATAGGGCATCTACATCTATATGTCCTTCAAATATAGGAAAATAAAAATTGACTTGTACCTTGAAAGGATATGTGCCTCCAAAGTGGCCACTTGATGAAGAGTCTCCTCTTATCGATAGACGTTGAAGGATGTGGGAGAAATTATCCATCATTTCGTCCCTCTGTCGCGTGAGAGCTTTCTCAAGAAATAGATTAATAAAATATTTTTCTCCTTCGTTTTTATTTTCTTCCTCCATGGATGGTTTCTTGGGAATGTGAGAGATATTTTACTCAAAAGAGACAATATTGAGACCCAACTTTCCATACTCGGACCTCGGTAGGGAAATGCACTGGAAAAGGATCAATAACAACATGATATAATACCATTGATCTGGATTATTTTCGGCTTGAAATGAGAGGGAAGATATAACACATAAATATACAGATATATTGAAAGAGAGGCAATAACATAATATATATATAACAATAGGAACATATATAAAGTAATACACAATTTCTATTAATGAGTGAAATGTACAAAACTATAAAAATAAAAAGTGAAAGACTCGCTAGAATGGTGGTAGCTTATCTCTGAGAAGAGATTTGATGGCTACTCACATTCGCAAGAAGATGAATTTACAGTGAGGCTCCAAAGGCCTTTCTATCACAAATAAAATCCAAAACCCTAACCCTGGAAGATGAAAATACAACAATTTTGTGAACCCCGTTTTGGGTAGTTTGGTGTATCAACTTCCCAATGGTGTAACTTTGGCATACAATATCTATTTGTGGTGCATGATAGCTCGTTGGAAAGGTATAAATGAGGATATTAATTTTGGGGGATAAATAAAATACTTCAACTATCATTGAGGTGCTTGATCATGAAAAAACAAATTAGGCCCTTAAAATGGCCTCGAAAGTTTAGGAGCCGAAAAAATGCTAAAAATAGTAAGTTGCTAGAAAATTGTTTTGATCCTATTGGAATAGGTGGGTGGCCACCGATATCCATCTATATCAAACAACCATAACCATTTCAATCACCCTTTATTAAGGTGGGCACCGTCTAGGGGAACTAAAAACATGAATGAACGTATGCGCCAAGTACTACAGGCATGTCTCACCTATAGTCACCTCTGCACCTCCCTAGGAATGGTCACTAAGTCTATCAACTCACAATTAATGATCAGGTGAATATTCATGGGTCCAACCACATGTAAGGTAAGGGTAAATAAGTTTGAAGCATCGAATGTGTTATCTCACATATATGTATAGAACCAACAAAACCCATGTATGTTGGAGTTACTTCACACACACCTAGGATTTATTTTTCCTAAGGTTTTTCCTTGTTTATTAGTCATTATCTAGTCTCCTATATTTTAGGAAGAATATTCCTCCAGGGAGAATATTCTCTTTAGTTTTCACTTCAGTTTGACTACTTGAGTGGAGTCTAGATGTTGCATTGGTTTTGTCACGATGAAATATTGGGATCATCACTAGCTAATGCACATTATCCTTGGTATCATCACCAGACTAGTGAATTACCCATGATTCCCTGATCTCCTCCTCACTTCACTATGTTTTAGTCAGCTAATTGAAGACTGGTACAATAGTTAACTCAACTAGGTGGAAGTTCACTCTTGTAGCTTCCTGAGAGACTAGACTAGGTGGTAGTTTACTCCTGTAACTGTTGGTGTGTGTCCAGATCACTCTAGACCACCACTATGGTGCATTGTATTCTCCTCTAGTGTGCATTGGTTGATTTATAAAAAGTATATCATGTGTAAATTATTCATTATTCATTACGGTTAATAAGAATTCTTCCATTCTTTCTCTCTTGCTTCTTCTTTCTCAATTTCTCTCTGCAAATGTGTGTGGTATTTTCTAGCTATATCTATTATGTGCAGGTTCAACACATTTACATGGTATCAGAGTTGGTATACTTCTAATAAAATCTACACCAAATTATTTTTTTCAAGTACCAAAGATTGAAGACAGTGGAAAGATGGAATTCCCAAAAGAATTCATTCTTACACCTTACAATTACTTTGCATGGAAGGAGAGAATAATCATGCATATCCAAACCAATGGATTGTACAGGTTAAACTTTAATATAGATATAGAACCAACATCATCCATAGAAAAATCCAAGTATCTAAATCGAATGGATGAAGCATTCAGAACAATTTGCAGTCTCATCTCTCTCGATCTCCTTTTTCACATATCTTCCTGTAAAATCCCCAATGAATCCTAGACCACCTTGGAAGGGATCTTTGGAAAACATGATGAGATGAGGGGGAACATTCTTGTGGTGGAATTTCTTACATTATATCCAAAAATCTTCAACAATATCCAATATTTCTTTACAAAATACAAGGATTTACTGTCGCAACTCAAAGCTTGCGAGGTTGATAAATATTAGGAGGAGGAACAAATGGTTCTCACCATTCTCTCCAAATTTGGTCCTAAATTATTTGTCTTCGTATCTACATTCTATTCATTCAAATTCACCTCTAGAGCCACCTAGAAGATTCCTTCTCTTGAAGAATTTATCGAATCCCTAACACAAGAGCAAACCAATCTCATCAACATGGGAAAAATCAAAGGCCCAAAGGAGCATGCACTTACTATGAAATATGGAAGCCATCAATATCATAAATATAAAGATAAAGAAAAAATGAAATCTTATGCAAATCCAAAGAAGGAAGGGTACTCAAAACCCTTCACTAATGCCTCCAGATCCAAAGGTGGAAAGGGAAGAAAAGGGGAGAAATGTGCATAGTTCCATAAAGGATTCCATCCAAAATCTTCATGCATGCACAAAAAAATAGATCTAATGACTCAAATACTTCAAAAAAACAACCTTGGATATCGCATTCCTGAGGCTTCTAAGAAGAAGAAGACAGAAGATCAGAATCCCAAGAAAGGAAGTTCTAGCCATGCCTTGATTGCCATCAACTCCTCTCTTGATGCTTGGATCGTAGATTCAGGAGCATCACACAACATGGATGCCAAAAAAACAATCTATTATTCATTGGATGCATGCAAAGGTCCTCCTATTCTGATGGGGGACAAATCTCCAGTCGAGGTCACCAGCAAAGGATATATTGAACTCACCAACAAAATCTTAGAGAATCTGTTGCAGGTTCCCAAACTTTCTGTCAATCTTCTCTTCGTGTATCAGATGAAGAATTATGACACTGGAAATAAAGTCTTATTCACACCTAATGCAGTGGTCATATATGACATGGAAACCAATTCCAGGTTTGCTACTAATGAGGTAAATCATCAATGTAGATTGTATACATTTTCTGAATTTATTGAACCAAATTCTTCTTTACTACTTACCCATGTTGATGAAACTAGTAGGATATGGAACGAAAGGTTTGGGTTGAATTTCAGATATATGAAACATATTAGCAAGAAAATATTAGTTCATGGTCTACCAAACATCCATTTCTCCATATGAATCTATGAGGGATGTGTTCTTGGAAAACACCCTCAAGAGAAATTCGACAAAGTAAAGACACAGAGAGATTCCTCTCCTTTAGATCTGATCCATAGTGACCTCATGGGCTCTTTTACTCATCCATCAATCAACAAAGTGAGGTATGTTCTCATTTTTTTTTTATGATTTCTCATGTTTCACATGGATCTGCTTTCTTAGGAAAAAATCCGAGGTCTTTCAACACCTCAAAGATTTTAAATCCCTTGTTGAGACACAGTCCAGAAATAAAATCAAAGTCCTCTAAATTGATAACAGGGGAGAGTATGTTAATCATGAATCTAGAATCTTTGTCATGAGGCAGGGATTCAGTTGCAGCACACAGTTCCCTATAATCCACTGCAAAATGGAGTTGCTCAGCAAAAAAACATATCTCTAAAAGAGATGGCATATTTCATGCTACATGCAAAGTCACTACCACAAATACTATGGGATGAAGCACTTGAATGTGAAACCTACAAAAAAAATATATCTCCCCATAGATATGTCAAGGATAATACCCCCTACGAGGCTTGGAGCAACCTCAAATGGGAAGTAACCCCCTTTCATATTTTTGATTCACGTGCATGTGCGTGGATTCCCTCTGAAAAGAGGAAGGTACTTGATCGACAAAGTACATAGTGTATCTTTGTTTGGTACCCGACAGTGTGAAGGGATACAAACTTACTCATATTTCCTCGAACCGGCTCATCATTGAGCAAAGTGTCCAATTCGAGGAAAGTGTCTTGCATGTACCTTAGTAGTCGCATGCAAACACCTTCACTCTTCCACCTGTTCGAGATGATGAGCATGCACATGTCGACTCTTCTTCAGATAAGAGTTTTGATTCATAGGATTCAGATGATCCAGATACACAGTCAGTATATTCAGATGCAGATTTAGTGAATCCAGATGCAGAGCCAGACAAGAGGACCAAGTGGGCACATACTACTCTTCAGGATGCATGGGATCTTGTTGGTGATCCAGCCGATACTAGGAGGACTCGATATAATTTTTAGGAGCCTCCTATTGCACTCACTTCCACTGAACCATTTCCCTCCAGGCATATTTTCTTGGTTTAGTATTTAGATCCACAGTCTTATGGCGAGGCTATTGGAAATCCCTTTTGGGAATCTACCATGCAGGACCAGTACAACTCCCTCCTCAAGAACCAGACTTGGGATCTAGTTCCCCTTCCTTATGGAAGGAAACGTTTCAGATGTAGATGGGTCTACAGGACCAAGAGCATAGCAGATGCAAATATTAGCAGATACAAAGCCAGGCTTGTTGCCAAAGTCTTTCAGCAGGTGCATGGAATTGACTATGATGAGACCTTTGCTCCAGTAGCAAAGATGGATTCCATACGTTTGTCACTTTCCATTATGACAGCCAAGGGATGGGAAGTCTATTATATGGATGTGAAGAATGCATTTCTTCATGGTGTTCTCTCTGAGGAGATCTATATGGAGAAGCCCCAGTGATTTATGCAGGATTCATCTTTGGTATATCGACTGAAGAAGTCTCTTTATGGCCTCAAGCAGGATCTGAGGGCATGGTATGCCCAGATGGACTCCTACCTGTTTTCACAGAACTTTGTACGTTGTAAATAAGAACTGAATGTCTACATGCTCAAGATGGTTGATTCACTTCTGCTCTTAGTTCTATATGTTGATGATTTGTTGGTCACCGATTGCTCAACTTCAGCGATTGTTGCAGTCAAGAGGATTCTACATGACATTTTTTTTATGATATACATGGGTCCACTACACTTCTTCCTTAGAATCGAGATCAATCATGATGCATCAGGAATCAAATTGTCTCAGGCCAAGTATGCACGAGATCTCCTTGAGATATTTCACATGATAGACTACAAGTCTGTTCCAACTCCTTTCCTATCAAGATTCAAACTTGAGAATGGTGGCGAAACTCCAATGGTTGACAACACATTATATAGACAGCTAGTGGGGATCTTGTTATATCTCACACACTCCATACTAGACCTATCCTATGCAGTTGGCACAGTTTCCAAGTTCATGCAGGAGTCGCATGAGCTACATTGGAAGGATGCAAAGCATATCCTTTGATACGTACAGGGAACCATCACCTTTGGGATTCATTATGCAATAAAATCTGCATTAGATCTCATTGGGTTTACTGATTCTGAATGGGCTGGCGGAAACACTGATCGCAATTCCACATATGGTTACTCATGAAATCTTAGTTCTAGGCCTATCTGTCGGTCAAGCAAGAAGAAGGATGTTATTGCTATTTATTCAGGTGAGGCAGAGTACAGAGGGGTAGTTAACATAACCATTCAGGATATGTGGCTACAACATTTTCTCACTGAGTTAGGAATTCAGTTTCATCAGTCGATCGTCATGTGGTGTGACAACAAGAGCACTCTGAATTTTTGCACAGATCCAATTTAGAGGAAGTGGAAAAATCACATAGAGATCCACATGAACTACATATGGGACTTAGTACATGAAGGGATCATCGACCTACATTTATGTCCTTCAGCAGAACAGATGACATACATCTTCACCAAGACCTTCACTGATCAAAAGTTCCATTCTCT
>SNQJ01S0208559.1:0-16164 GCA_010110895.2 Picea sitchensis | reverse complement strand
GACCAAGGTATTTTAATTTACGTATTTGTTTTATGAATTTAAGGAATATGAAGTGTTATAAGGTTGTCCGTAAGCTATTATGTTCAGCTCAATAAATTTTATATATGTTGGTTTTGGTTATATGCTGATTATGAAGTAAAATACATGTTAGGTTTGCATTCCTTAAAATAAATTCTTTTGGGTTTTATAAGGCTTTGTGGAGCTGAACCCTACACCATCTTTATATCCAATAAAGATACACTTTTCAGCCTTCTTATCTAGCTTACTCATGTTTTTCTTTGGAACATGAACATATGCATCACAGCCAAATACCTTGAGATGTGTGAGAGAAGGTTTCTTACCATTCCATACCTCTTATGGATTCTTGTCATCCAGCAATGATGAGGGTGATCTCTTGACTAGGTAACATCCAGTACCCACTGCCTCTACCCATAATTATTTCCCTAACCCGACACCACTAAGCATGCACCTCGATTTTTCCTTCAACGTCATGTTCATCCTTTCTTCAACTCCATTCTATTGAGGTGTATATGGAGTAGTCTTTTGCCTTTATATACTGCACTTCTTACATAATTCTTAAAATTCATTCTCGTAGAACTCTCTGCCATTATCTATCCTTGACACCTTAATTATTTTCTCTGTTTGATTCTCAACAAGAGCCTTAAACTATGTAAACATGTCAAAGACTTCATATTTATTCATGAGGAAATATATCCAAGTATTCCTAGAGAATTCATCTATAAATGATACATAGTACACAAATTTTCCCAATGATGGGACTGACACAAGTCCAAAAACATCACTGTAAACTAGCTGTAAAACTCCTTCTGCCCTCGTTGCACTAGAGGAGAATCTTACCCGATTATTCTTCCCATATACACAATGTTCACATAAATCAAATTCCAGAGAGAAGTTAGACATACCTTCAACCATACCTTTATTGTATAGTAGTTGAAGACCCTTCTCTCTGATATGCCCCAGTTTTTTATGCCACAACATAAACGTTTCTCCATAGACTGTAGGAGTTATTTCCTTTTCAACTCCAATATCAGGAACAATGGAAATATTACACCCATCACTACTAATGCTTCCTTGCAACTTATACAGAGTTCCAAACTAAACTCCCTTCAACAACACCATTGCTCCTCGAACGATCTTGCAGGTTTCCTTTTCAAATATTGTTTTTACCCCTGCATCGTCCATTTTGCTTACAAAAATCAATTTCTAGCCAATCCTGGGATGTGGAGAACACCAGGTAGTGTTCTAATCCTTCCATATATGAGCCTCAAATTGACTTTTCCTTGACCTATGATTATGTTTGTTGAGTCATCACCTAGGAAAACATTACCTCCATCATACCTTTCATATTCACAGAACCACTCCCTGTGGGGAGTCATATGAAAGGATGCACCTAAGTCAACCAACCATGCCTCATGATCTGCATGTGTTCTTGAAGAAGACAAGTACACATCCCCTCCTTCTTCCTTGGATTTATTTTATTATGTATAAGGAGATTTGATCCAGGTGGATATCAGTGGCCACCCATCTTTTCCAACTGGCTCAAAACAGTTTTTTGGCAATTTTGGTAATTTACTATTTTTAGTAGTTTTTAACTTCCAGGGCCATTTTGAGGGCCTAAATGAATGTTTTTTTTTTTTATATATCCTCTCAATGATATCCAAAGGCTCAAATTGACCCTCCTAAATGAATCTCCTTGATGATACCTTTCCAACGAGCTATTTTTCACCCCAAACGAAGATTGTATGCCAAAGTTACGCCCCCGGGAAGTTGATACACCAAACTACCCAAAATGGGGTCCACAAAAATGTTGGATTTTCATCTTCCAAGGTTAGGGTTTTGTATTTTATTTATGATAAAAATTCCTTTGGAACCTCATTGTAAAATCATCTTCTATCGAATGCAAGTAGCAGACACATCTCTTCTCAGAGATAAGCTGCCACCATTCTAGTGAGTCTTTTACTTTGTATTTTATAGTCTTTGTACATTTTCGCTCATTAAAGAAAATTGTGTATTACTGTATATTTGTGTTTATGGTTGCATCTATGATACATTTTTGTTATAATATTGGATATCTAAGATATCTCTGTACATTCCTTTGTTATATCTACACTCTCATTTCGTGCCGAAAATAATATGGATCAGTGGTATCAAAGCATGCTACTCTTGATCGTTTTTCAATGCATGTCCCCGACGAGGTCTGAGTATACCAATTTGGGTATCGATCTTGTATCTCTTGAAGACAATCTCTCTCACACACCCAAGAAACCCTGCATGGTGGAAGAAAAGAAAAATCATGGAGCAGACGATTCTATCAATCTGTTTCTTGAGCAAGCTCTCACGCGACAGAGGGATGAAATGATGGAGAATATTTCCCACATCCTTCAATGCCTTCCAATAGCAACAGATGCATCTTCATCAAACAACCACTTTGGAAGCACCTCTCCTTTAAAGGTACAGGTTAATTTTGATATTCCTGTATTTGAAGGTCAGATATATGCAGATGCCCTAGACAAATGGTTAAATATGTTAGAAGGTTATTTCTCTATTCATAATTTTTTCGACAGGGAAAAGATCACCTTCACACTCCTTAAAGCTCTCCCCCATGTCAAAAATTGGTGGTAAATTTACTAGGAGCAAATTTCCACAGAAGAGTCTGGAATATATGGGGTCGAGCCCACTTGGGATTTTTTTTTGGATGCGGTAAAGGAACATTATTACCTTGTTGGCAACTATGAGGACTAGTACATGACATGGACCACACTATGGAAAGAGAGGGGCCAAGTAGTTCCGGAGTTCACCAATACCTTCCATACCTTGTGCACCAAGCTGGGTATCAAGGACTCCTAACGAAATTTGGTTCTGAAATACTGTGGGGCTCTACACAGATACATCCAAACTGAAATGGATTTTCTAGACATATCATCGCTCAGTGTTGCTTATCGATATGCTATTAAAATCGAGCAAAAATTTTAGCACCAGAACAAATGGGAGTTTGGGTTTGCAAATCTACAACAACCAAAGTATGATAAAGATGACCCTAACAAACAGTCTTCCGAAAACCATTCTAAGCCATAGTAAAAGAAGGGTCACGGGAAGAAAAAGAAGGACACCGAAAAATGGTGCGATTTCCACAAAATCCCCTGCCACAACACTGAGGAATGTCGCTAAAAAAACTCATTGGTGGTCGAGATCAAAGACAAGGAGTCGAACCCTGATTCAGAATCTGATTCTAAAAATACTGGTAAAAGACATATCATCGACGCAAACCCCACTGCTATTGTTGCGACCGCAAAAATTCAACAAGAAGAACCAACAGATCCTGAAGAGGGGGAGCGTCGTTTTCATTCATAGATGTGGGTGAAGGGGACCCCACTGCATTTTATTGTTGATAGCGAAAGACATAAGAACCTCATCTCAGCAGAGGTCATCAAACAGTTGGGATTGTCGACAACACCACACCCGCAGCCATACGACATCGAGTGGCTTCGCCAGGGATGAGATATTTGTGTCAGCCAACATTGTCGATTGTCATATGACATCTAGCCCTGCAAGGATGTGGTAATAGGTGATGTTTCCCCATGGTATGTCTGTGATGTTATCTTGAGCCAACCATATATGTGGAAGCGCCATGTTGTTTATGAGTCTCGACTCTGTAGTGTCATTGTTTCTCTGAGGGGTCATCTCTACCGAATACCATAGGTAGTTCCGACTATTGTTCCACCTAAACAGTACCGCAAGGTAGTATCTCATACTACAAAATTCAGCTTCATCCCAATATGTTCAAAAGGTGAACAGAAGGATACTGCAACCACTACATCCTCGACCCAAGCACCTTCTATCCAATAGAAGAAGGTCGAAAAGATTGCAACAAAGTGTAAATATTCCTTCTGCACACATGCATATTATGTAGCCAGACTGGTTAAAAAGGTCCAACCCTTCCAACCACATGTTCGTGACAAACTTCAACAAGCTAAGCAGCGCAACTTATCCAACAAGGCAAGCAACTCATCAAGATGCAGATTCAGCAAACAATTTTCCCTCTCCCCTAGGAACTCAAAGAAGTGGATACCATAGCTTCCTAAGGAGGGAGTGTTGATCCAGGTTGATATTGGTGTCCACCCACCTTTTCCAACTGGCTCAAAACAGTGTTATGGCAATTTTGGTAATTTACTATTTTTAGCAGTTTTTAACTTTTGTGGCCATTTTAAGGGCCTAAATGAATGTTTTTTTGGATAGATCTTCTCAATGATAGTTGAAGGCTCTAATTTATCCCCCTGAATGAATCTCCTCGACGATAAATTTCCAACGAGCTATCATGTGCCCCAAATGAAGATCGTATGCCAAAGTTACACCTCCAGGAAGTTGATACACCAAACTACCCAAAACGGGGTCCACAAAACTATTGGCTTTTCATATTCCGGGCTTAGGGTTTTGGATTTTATTTATGATAAAAAGGCCTTTGGATCCTCATTGTAAAATTATCTTCTGGTGAATGCGAGTAGTGGACACATCTCTTCTCAGAGATAAGATGCCACCATTCTAGCGAGTCTTTCACTCTGTATTTTACAGTCTTTGTACATTTTCGCTCATTAATAGAAAAATATGTATTACTGTATATCTGTGTTTATGGTTTCATCTCTGATACATTTATGTTATAATATTTGATATCCGAGATATCTCTGTACATTCCTTTATTATATATTCGCTCTCATTTCGTGACAAAAATAATCCAGATCAAGATTCTTCAGATCTCTTCTTTTTCTCAACTTTGGATCTACACTACTTCTTGTAGTGCCCTTCTTTTCCAAATCTCCAACATACCTTTACAAACTTTCTAGGAGATTTAGATCTACCCTTAGACTTAGATATCCCACTTGAGAACTTAGATCTATTTCTTTCCTGGGAGTGTCCTCTTACAGATAATGTGTATGTGCTTTGTCCTTCCATATTCTTCTATCTCATCTCCTCCGAAAAAAAGGATGAGACCACTTCATCAAAATTCAAGGAAGTTTTATTACTACATATGGCCACAACCAGACTATCCCACGAGTCTGGTAAAGAACACAGTAAATTGATGCACTTATCTTCATCTGAAATTTTAATCTCAACAGATACTAACTGACTTACCACAATATTGAAGGCGTTCAAATTCTCTGCCACCAAGTCTCCATCTCTCATCCTCAAGTTATAAAAATTATTTCTCAGGAAAAGTTTGTTTACTAAGGACTTAGACTAATACAACTACCCCAACTTATCCCATAAATCCTTGGTTGTAGCTTCCTCTGACACATTCGGTAATATTGAATCTAAGAGACACAGTCAGATTGTGCTCTTTTCCTTTCGATCCAACTTTTTCCAGTCATCTGCTAAAATTCTTGTAGGTGCAGTACTTGGATCCACCATGATCCATTGATGTATGTCCACCAAAAGATCTTACATCTTGAGGTTCCATAGCTCAAAAAATTTCCCATTAAACTTATCGATCTCCATTTCAAATTGCTTGCCATTTCTTTTTACCTGAAAAATCAATACCACAGATCTCCCACAACAACAAGGTTTATCTAAGTCCCGAGCCAAACCCTTGACCACAAAGGCATCCCCATGAAGCTAACAATGCTATGATACCAAATGTATATTTTAACCTTGTACAATATTTACTTCAAATAGATTTTTAGTAAAAGAACAGAAAATATACAATGGAAAATAAAAACATTACATAGAGATTTTCCCCCTGGAAACCCAAACCGGGAAAACCAACATATTCTATATTCATTGATAGTGATACAATGTTTATAATGAAATATACATATAGTAGCCAACGACATCCAAAATTATAACCCAACAACCTAGATTAGTCAAAAACCTTAATTCCTCCGGAAATAGAAAACCATCGGAAAAAAACCATGTGCCTAAAAAATGCCCAATAATGGACACGAAAATCGAGACAACACGAAAAACGAGGAAAAATGTGACATGTTTCTGGAGGAAAAAATGCGACACTAATACACGTGCAAATAATATAACACATAACCAACATGGACCTTACAGTGTTTTTAATCCTTCACATGTCACACCCTAGTACACTACAAAGGGTGACAACCAAGAGCTTGTCACTTTGTGTATGAAGGGCAGGTACGAAAACCTCTTACAACCACTTTCTTTGTGCAGTGATTTCTCCCAAAATATTAAATTCATGAGGAAACAACCTAACAGAGAAGTAAATATACCCATTTTGCAAGTGGGTTTTCAACCGTTTTGTGAAATTCCTCACCGTTTGCTCAGAAAGGAAGCCGAAATATTGCCTCCTGAAATTGATACGAATTTTCCACTTAAAGTGCCCTTTCTGCAGTTATTTCTCAGTTTTTCACTTGCAGATTGAGGGTAAATTTTAGGGGCTCTCAGATATAGTGGGAGATATGGATATAACACCTATTCTATAGTCAAACTTGGTGGTAATCCTCACACCATACAATTATTTTGAATGGAAGCCAAAGGAAGAATTCCAACTCAAAAGGAAAGGACTGTACAACTTGACGATAGGGACAGAAATATAACCTACATCAACAATTGAGAAGAACAGATGGGAGAACCAAAAGGACGAGGTCACAAAACTTCTTCTTGAATTGATTTCATCTAATTTATGTTTTCATGTTGTCGCATGCAAGACTCTAAATGTGATCTGGACCACCTTGGAAAGTCTCTTTGGAAAGCAGGATCAGATGAGAGGTCATATGCTTGAGGTAGAGTTGAATACCTTGGATCCTAAAATTTTTGATAATATACAATATTTCATTACCAAGTTTAAATATTTGATATTGATCTTGGAATCATGTGGTATTGATAAGTCTAAACAAGTGGACCAACTTATTCTAACAATCTTATCCAAGCTAGGACCATAATATGTTGTCTATGTTTCCACTTTCCATCTTGGTAGGAATCTCATGGGAACAAATTGGAAGACGCCTAGCATGGATCAATTCATTGATTCTCTCACACATGAGTAGAAAAAACTCATTCAGATGGGCCTAATCAAGGATCCCAAAACACATGCACTCATCATGCATGATTGAAAAGGATAATCCAAACAGAACGAAAAGGGGAAACAAACCAAGAAGGAGGGATATTCCAAACCCTTCAACGATTCTTCAGGTTCCAAAGACTCTTCAAATTCCATTAATAAGAATAAGGGAAGGTAGTGCACTTACTGTAATAAACCAAATCATGAAGAATTTACATGCATGAAAAAGCAAATCGATCTTATAGCACAGGTACTTCAGCAGAACAACCTTGGAAAATTCATTCCAGAAGGAGTCAAGAAGCATAAGGAAGAATATCCTTCTCCTAAGAAAGGTAATCATCATGCTCTTGTTACAATTAATTCCTCATCTGATTCATGGATTATATATTCTGGAACATCACATGATATGGCAACGAAAGATGGAGTTTTTACTTCTTTAAGATCATGCTCAGGACCCCCTATTCTCGTGGGGGGTGATACTCCAGTAGCAGTAGCAGGAGAGGGGGGAGTGGAAATCCCTAATAGAAGTTTTGAGAATGTTTTACATGTTCCAAATATTTGTATGAATCTTCTCTCAGTTTATTAGATCACTCAAAAAGGTAAAAAGGTTGAATTTACATCAGATTCAATTTATATACTTGACATGCATGACAATTCCATTATTGCAATTGGTGAGGTGGATCACAAGTCAAGGATTTATAAATTCACTAATTTTTCTAAAGATGGCTCCTCTTTACTAATTACACATAGGGATATTACTTTGCATGCACCTCTAGTGAAACATGTAGATATTGTTGTTCTTCCATCAGTTCCAGACATCAGAGATTATTCCATACACTCATATTTTATATAGGGAAATAAGCAAGTACTACATCCAGATAAGAAGCTAGCATCGAAGCTTCAACAGATGCCCAAGAGGGAACAATCCACACTTCATGCAATAGGTGTCCTTGTAAGGAATCCATTGGATTCGAGGAGGACTCGATCTCATCATGAGTATCCTTCTCATGTACTTTCATCTTCTGAAACTGCAATTCCCATGCATTGTTGTATGGTTCAATCTTCATATCCACATACCTACAATGAGGATGTGGAAAATCCATTATGGAAAGTAGCCATGAAAAAGGAGTATGACTCACTCCTAGAGAATTAGACTTGGGATATGGTTCCACTTCTACCAGAAAGAAATATTTTTAGGTGCATATGGGTCCATAGGATCAAGAGGTATAAGGAAAACAGGTTGCCAAAGGACTTCATCACGTCCATAAATATTTCTACGCATTCACGAAGACTTTCAGTGATAAGAAGTTTTAGAATTTGCGTGGTCATCTTGTAGTGAAGAACACAATTGCCTAGCAACTGCCTTTTCTTCTTTTGATGCATTGTCTTTTAAGGGGGGGTTTTGTTCCCACGTGGTTTTCCCTCTTTCCTCATTTTTATTTAGTGTTCATTAGTTGTACTGTACATGAGTACCTAATATGGCCTAACAGTCGAGACTCATTTTTTACTCCATAGTGATGTTCATGGGAGTGTTGGAGAAATTATTATTTTCGACACACTATTTCAATGGGAGTTAACTTACTAGTTCTATTTTAGACTTTCTATTTATATCATCACTAGTATGCATGTATGCATTCCTAAGGAAAGCTAACTACTTGATTTCTTTTCTTAATTATGGAATGTTCTACCCTGTATATGAGTGTATTCCACTCATTCATTGTATCATATTGATCATATTGATCATCATTGTATCAATCATTCATTCATTGATCAGCTCATTGGAGTAGTGTGAATATATTTTCTCATGCTTCCATATTGAGTCTCTCGTGATTTTATTGATAAGATTTGTTTTTACTTGCTTTAGCTAGATCTCTTATGCAGGATTCGATGAAACATTGACACATAGCTCATAATGGGTTTTATCACTATTGTTTCTGAGCATTCCTCTATTTTTAATGTGAATTGTTGTATGCACTTCCTGTACCCAAAAGATGTATGTCAACTTGGAATCCATTAACATAGTTCGATCTATTTCTTGTATTGTCATGTTCTTCCTTTTAATGACTCCATTCTTTTGTGGTGTCCTGGAAATAGAGAATTACCTCTTTATCCCATGCTTACTATAGAAGTCCATAAATCCCTTTGAAGTAAACTCTCATCCATTGTTTTTTGAATCTATTTCATTTTCAACCATCTCCTTGTACATCTTGAAGTTCTCGAATGCCTCTTAATTCTTCCTGAGAAAAAAAATTGTAGTCATTCTTGTATAATCATCAACCAATAGCATAAAATATTTCTCACCTTTCAACCCCTTTGTTCTAGTTGGTCCAACTTGATCAGTATGCACAATTTCCAGAGGTCTTGTTGTGGATTATTCCTTTGATTTGAACTTGGTCTTAGTTTTCTTTCCTTGTTGACAATGCTTTCACAATGTGTTGGTTGGCTTCATTATCTGGGGCATTTCTCTGACTGCTTCCTTTTTGCTGACCTTGAAAATATTATCAAAATTTGTGTGACCCATTCTTATGTGCCATAGCCAAACTTCATCTTCCTTTCCTAATCAACACTTTTCCTTTCCAAATTTACTTAGTATGTATATGTTTCTTGGAGTTCTCACAGCTATATCCACCACTCTGCCTAAGTCTTATTTTCTTATCTCACATTTATGTGAATCAAACACAATTTTGTGACCCTAGTCACACATTTGACTTACACTAAGAAGATTATGTTTCATATCTTCCACTAGTATAACATTTTCTGCCTTGACATCCTTACTTCCAATTTTGATTGTGCCCCTTCCAATGATTATGTCTCAATTGTCATTTCCAAAAGAGACTGACCCATATATTTCCTTTTTCAAAGTTAGAAACATGTCTTTATCACCTGTCATGTGATTTTAACAACCACTATCAACATACCAACCACGTTTCTTATGTTGATCTTGTAAAGCGAGTGTTTATTCTTCATTGTTGTACTAATTCTACTTCCTTATCCATATTCTTTGAGGATCCTATCTGTAACTGTTTTTTTTTGTTGTGATTCTCTTGGAGGGACTTTCATTCTACAATATTTGGCCTTGTGTCCAAATATTTTGCACTTGTAGCATTCTATTTCAGTACTCAAGGATTCAAACCTGTTGTAGCTTCTATTCTATGTTTCACTAGGCCTTCTTGAGTAACCATTTTGTGCATAAATTTCATGGTTGTTTTTGTTCATTTTAATTTCTCTATAATTTACAGCCTTATGTCCAAAATTGTTACATGAATAACATAGTCCAAGGAAGATAGTTTGATACCTGGGAGTTGAATATATTCTAAAAGGAGTTATTCTTTTGAACCCTTCTTCTTCTCGAGACCTTCGTGTTTCTGACTATTGTTGATTCCGAAATCTGAATCTTCTGGGTGGTGGAGTATCTATGTGATGTTCCTTATGAAACTTATTATCTTCTTCCCTCTCAGGAGATCCTCTGACTATCTCTACGTAGCTTCTTGATCTATTGTTTTGGAGCTTGATCCATTTGTTGTTTGGTTGTATCCTAGTATGGACTTGTCATGATGTGTCCTTTGACTATTAATAATCTCATCCAAAACTTTAGAGTTTTTCTGCATGTTTTTCTTCTGAAGGTCTTTTCTCAATGTGACAATCTTTGATTCCAAATTCCCAATGATCCCGTCTCTTTCTTCTAATTGTTCTCTGAGTGCTTCTTCAATTCTATTTTATTCCTCTACTTATATTTTTAATTTAGTGATCATATGCTCTAGTTCTTCAAAGGTCGAATTCTGAATTTCCTCTTTTCCTTTTAGTTCCTCCTGTAGTGACTTGTTTTTCTTCTTTTCCCTTTTTATAACTTCTATGGCACTCAACAATTATTCTCTGTAATCAACTTCTGACTCTTCATATTCTTCTTCGGTTCCTTATTCATCAGATTCCTCTACTACCATGAATAGAACCATTTTTGTATCACTATCACTGACTTCATCTTTGTCTAATGAGGAATTGTCTTATTTGGTGCAAATGATTTTCTTGAAAAAAATATTTTTGGTTCTTTTTCCTTTGTATATTTTTTTACTCTTAGATTCATATTCTACATTTCCTTTCTTTTTCTTATGGGGACATTTATTAGAAAAATGACCAACACCATCATAGTTAAAACAAATCAATGGAAGATTGCCTCTATATTTTCCGATTTCCTTTTTCAACCTTCTGACAAAGTTGGATACTTCTTCATTGTCTTTTGAGATATCAATGTTTCTACTATTTGAATTTGCCTTTTTCTTGCTCTCTTTCCTTGTCTTCGTAGATGCTTTGAATGTCGCTTCCTTTATAATCAGATTTTGTTTCTTTTTTCTCATCTCATAATTTATAAGTGTCCCATGCGACTCATCCATGTTCAATGTAGCTACATCCTCTCTCTCTTCTAGTGTTGAAATATTTGAATCAAATCTCATTGGTAAGGATATCATTACCTTTTTGACAACAACCTATTCGTTTACCTCGTCTCCTAGACATTTGATATTGTTTACTACTTCATTAACTCATAGAAAGTAGGAGACTATGTTTTCATCTTCATTCATCTTCAATTGTTCGAAATTTGCTCTGAAGATTTGAAGTTTAGCTTCCTTGACTTTCTCATCTCCTTCATATATATTATTTAGTTTGTCCGAGATGTATTTTGCAGAATCATGGTGCATAACTTTGGTGTATATTGATTTAGTCAAACCATTCAAGAGTGAACTTGTGGCTCTTGAATTATTTTCTTCAAGTTTATTTCCATATTTATTTGTTGGGGGAGTGCTTGGTGATTTTTATCCATCTACTATTGATCGCCATACATCCAATCGTAGTGCATGTATGTGTGTCTTCATTATTCTACTCCAAAAGGAATAATATTCCCCATCAAACTATGTTATCCCAATCTTAGAGTAATCCATGATCTCCTTCCAGTGGTTAAACTGTATTTTGAAGGAGACCTACTTTGATACCAATTGTTGTATTACTGAGAGGGGGGTTGAATCAATAATAGTGATTTTTAATCCTTTTTAACCAAAATGTATATAAATGTTGTTAGCCTTATGATCAATTTACCAATATCATTCAACAAATGCAGAATAAATAAACCATGAACAATGAGCAATCATACACATACACAATACACCAATATTTTTATGTGGAAACCCAATGTGAGAGAAAACCACATAATTGTTTTTCTTATATGTCTTTAAGAATTACATTCATTGGAAGCACCAGCTTCTTTTGTTTTGCAGATCCAACTGGAAGGAGGCTCCAAACCTCTATATTTTTTAGGCTACAACCTGAGGGAAGCTCCAACTCCTCAATTCTCTGGCTCCAATCAGAAGAAGGCTACAACCCCCTATGTTCTCTGGCTACAATCAAAAGGTGGATACAACCACCTATCCTTTCCCCATCCAACCACCCAAAATATAAGTGCCAAACTTAGATGACCTGTCACTATCACAACCTATTATTGTCAATCCTTTCACTAAAATCCTATCACAACCTTGTTACACATCAAAATCACTCATTGCAATGATGGCTAGTGTCGTCGTTACAAATATCGCAAGTGTTGCATATTGGTCGCAAGTGTCGCAAGTGTTGTAAAAATTATCTTGTCTATGTTGTCTCTCTAACGACATCATAAAGACACTTAAGACACCTCAAAGACTAGTCTTGAAGAAGAGAAATCAATTGACAAGGAGTACAAGCCTTTTTGCCACTAAAAAAGCCACTCAAAAGTCAAATTTGGAAAGGAGCACTCCCCTACATACTGTCAGGGAGCGTTGGCACTCTGTACCCTCTTCTAGGGGAGTGTTCCAATGCTCTGTGTCCCTTTTGAGGGAGCTCTGACCATTTTTGGGCGAAATTTGGTTTGTTGGAGGAAATCAAGGAAGAATCCCCTCAATATCTAAAAGTGCTTGTATTTGAATCTGAGGTCAAGGCATGATCTTATGGGAGATCCACAAATAAAGGAGAGGAATCCTTAACTTATCCCAACGATCTCTCAAGTGGTTAGGTCTCTCCAAGCCTATATAAGGAGGCCTCTTCATGGTGAAAACAGAGGATGGATATTGAGAATTACACCAAACTTATGATCCCATAAGTGAGATGCCATTGAAGCATAATCAGTGTAGATTACTTGATAAAAGGGTTTGGACAAGGAGAGATGGAAGAATCTATTGCACCTTCTTCAGAGGATTGTAAGTACTCTCCATTTGTTCTCATTAATATATATACCTGCTTGGCCTATTTCTTTCAAGTTTATGTTTGTTCCACATGAAATTGTCTCTAGTAGATAGATCTGTATTTGAGCTAATCTCAGTAGAATAAGAAGCTTGTTGTATCTTTGTTTCTTCTACAAGACCTGTCGAGGAGCTTGGGATTGAAGCTCAACTTGGACTTCGCGAGGAAAAACACCATTTAAAAAGGTACACTTTTCTTCTTCCTCTTAATTCATTAGCTTAATTAGATCTAAAAGGATGCCAGTGACCAATGATAGCACCCTTTCTATCTTTGTTTTAGGGGTCTAGATACCAAGAGGGAATCTTCTTGTCCGCAGGAGGATTCACCTGTAACAAACCTGTACCAATTTTCTTCAAAAAAATTCTTACATGTCCGCAACCAATATATTATGCAACACACGGATGTCCGTGCCTTTCTTTACTTCAACTCATGAATGTTCACACCTCTGTTTGTTGCAACATGTGGACTAGCATAAATATCTACTAATATCACTAATATTTTCTCTATCACTTTATCTGTGTCACTGTCTCAGTCTTAGTCATTGTTTGATCTCTCTATATCTGCTCGCAAACTATCTTATCTGATACAAGAGAATACTCACCCAATATCCAAGTAGATATAACAAAACCATGTACTAGGTTCATACATATGTCTCACTGATTTTTGTGTGATATAAGAAACTATTACATTAACCATATCAAACCCTCACAGTTATGTAAGCCCAACCTATACTAATAACACTATGTTTCAATCATAAACCCTAAACCATATTCCAAATAACATAGGTGTTGATGGACGTATGTGACACACCATCGACTGGAAGGTCAAATTTGGACTGGGGTTGTCTAAATAACCCAATCCGTTTGGAATGAAATGACCCAAAGGGTTTAATGGCTCCGTTGTCCAGCTAAATTCCTAAAAACAATAAAAGAAAATAACTAACATATAAAGCTATGATACTAATAATATAGTCTAATAATTACAAATGTTCAAATGGAAACACGAATATGTACATATGATTATAAACAATTTATGTACAACGTACATGATTTACTTGACATCTTGCGAAACAAATGTTTTTGAAAGTGTTCATAGAAGAGATAAAGAAAGCACATACATTTCCTGTTTTCTTTTGCATGTCTAAAGATCTAAAACTAACAAATGCTAATCAAATATAATTGAAATAAGAATACGTAAAAAGTCAAAAGGTAATGCATGTTGTTCTTATTTCATTAAAAAAAAAAATTAGATAAATAACAAGGAAACTAATCTGTAACTAATCGACTAAAATGAATTTATCTTCCTGTGTAATTTCAAACTCCTGACTGTCCAGCCTACGAGGGAAACCTGTAAAAGAACAGTGCTAATACTTCCAGAATAAACCCAAAGATGTGTTGGATCAAGAATATAACGACAGAATGATAAATATACAGATCTGGTGATCTTATAATAATGAACACTTATAAACAGAGGAAACTCAATACAAATCATTCATATAATCCATCATTCAATATCCATCATAAATCAACAATAATTAAATGGCAGATTGATCACAGATGTAATATGTGTTAGAAAAACATGACCGTGGAGCAATAAAATAAACAAATGCGGAAACAAAACAAATAAGATACACAATACAATAGAGACACAAATTTACGTGGTTCACCCAGTGTGGGCTACGTCCACCATAGAAATTGCCAGGTCCTTCCTTTATTATTATCCAGCATATGAAGGGATACAACCTACAACAAACCTGTTGTAACTTCCTCTTCTTTGTCTCATAGTCTCCTATCTCAAAATACAATATTCGCCATCATCCATAGCCGCAATACAATTTCCTCATAAAAGAGAGTTGCCTTCTAGGGGAAAAAAACCCTAACATAATCTCTATCATTATATCTGCGACCTTATAATGAACGGTCCAGATTTACAATGAAATTACAATATACATTTACAAGGCAATTTTTCCTTCGGGGGCCGTCTTGCCCCCAGACTCCACAGAGGGGGTACCCCCCCTTTCCACTCCCCTGCGTGGAAGAGTGTACATACTTTTGGGGTTTAAATACTTCATGGGGTATAAACACGATTGAAAGTAAAAGACCTCTGAATCAGGAAGATAATCAGGCTCCAAAACCAACAATCTCCCACTTGGAGATTGATCTCAACAACTCCACTGTTGTTGTATATGCTGGACTCTGAACCTTCTTAGACCTAGAAAATTTCTCATCTTCATCTTCATTCTTGAAGACCAACTGAAACTGAGCAGGAACTCAGTTTCTCCCTTGTTACTCCCTTTGTTAACATGTCTGCAGGATTATGGCTAGTGTGTATCTTTTCCAACTTCAAATGTCCATCTTCCAAGGTGGATCGTATGAAGTGGCACCTCAATTGTATATTCTTAGTCTTCGAATGGAAGGCTGAGTTATTTTCAAGATGAATGGCACTCTCACTGTCACAGTACAACCTGTTATTCTCTTGCTTCTTTCCCAATTCCTCCATAAACCTCTGTAACCAAATCATCTCTTTACTAGCCTCTATAGCAGCAACATACTCTGCCTCTGTTGTTGAAAGTGCAACAACCTTTTGCAATTTTGAAATCAAACTTACTGTTGTTCCACCTATAGTAAACACATACCCTTTGGTGCTCCTCCTGTTATCTTTATCACCTACCATATCTGAATCAACATATCCCTGTAGAAAAGTGTTTGAACCTCAAAAACATAATGCATGAGTAGTAGTACCTCTCAAATACCTGAGAATCCACTTTACTACCTCCCAATGTTCTTTACTTGGATTGTTCATATATATGCTCACAACTCCCACTGCATGTGCAATATCTGGTCTTGTGCAAACCATTGCATACATCA
>SNQJ01S0208558.1:0-10535 GCA_010110895.2 Picea sitchensis | reverse complement strand
AGTAGGTTATTATCTTATTTTCCTCTGGAATTTTGAATGATTTAGACTCCTTTAAAATATCTCAATGATCTCCTTGACAAGTTGTTGTTGATACCATTAACCATATAATATTCACATATAACCCCAGTGATGAAAATGAGTGTCAAGGTATCTAATTACATACTGACATGAACAAATAGATGTGTCAGAGTCGAATCACCTACAAGATATGTCAATCAAGAGACCTTGATGGATTCCCATTGTTGATATAAAGTAAGTTTTCCATTGATGTATGCAAGTCCCAAGGTACTTATAAACATCTATGATCTCAATCCCAGATGATGTCTTGGAGTCGATGGGACAAGATCTGTCAGAAGGTGGGCCTTAAGGAATCCCACATCATCTATCATGAGAAAAACACAAATGATTTTGAAGAACCATAATACAAGATTGAACCAACATGCAAAACTTCATTGATAATTTTTCCCACTAGTTGCCTAGTTTTCAAGAAAAACTCATGTCCAGTTGCACCAGTAACCTGGTTTTCACAACTAGACAATTGTAGGAATAATTCCAATGGAGCCATGTGCGTAACAAGAGCTCAAGTAAACTCATATACAAATTTGAAAAAACTATCTTTATATATGTTAGGATATGAGAAACCAATTGCTCTGATTGATACAATGCCAAGAGATGTTGAATAATCGAGGAATATCATTGATTGTTGATTGTCTGGAACTAGATTTCAATGTAGTCATTGTTCCTTTGTCTTTCTTGTGTTTTGGAAATGGATTGCATGTCTCCCTTTTTCATCCAAAAAATTTCTTCTGAAATCTTCCCATACTCATGAATGCACAAAGGATTTGATGAAAGGAATGGTATAAATTCCTCATTCTCGAGTTCTTTTGTCTGCTCTTCATCAAATGTTTTCCATGTCTCTTTGGTCTCTTCTAGGTCTTCTTGATGTTGCACATGGAATTGTTTCTCTTCCATCACTTCCCGAGATGCAGATATGTTCCTGATGACTGTCAAGATTTTCTCCTCTTGAGATGCATAGATGTTCCTAATTGTTGCTAGGATTTGAGATATTTCCTGGAGTAGCATTCTCCTTTACTCAACAGATTCTTGAATATTCTTACATTCTTCTTGTAATATCCCTAGGTTGAACCCAATTGTAAATTTAAATACAAATGTACGTAAGCCGGTGAGTTGTTTGATATCATTTTTGTATGCACCTTTCATGGCATAGTGGGTGCATGTACTACGCACTAAAATGATGAAGTATGCACATTCCAGGATACTGCGTGCATCAACTTAAGTGCGCGCGATTTTGAGGCTAGGAAGCCTTTGTGTATATGTTGTGTTTTAGAGGATGGTGAGCTAGTTATTATAATCTAGAAGGCTTATGTTTTGTATTAGGCCAGATAGCCTGGATGCTAAAGGCCAGTGAGACTATTTTTTTATATGTCTTATCATTAATATAAAATACATCATTGCGCGCAAACCAACCATGATAAAAGAGTATGGGGGACTAAACTCCACTAGTTAGGGAAAGAGGAGGGGGGGATGAAAGTTAAGGAAAAGGGGCTAAGCTAGGGAGCTTAAGCCAAAAAGGAATATTATATTAATATTTCTTAAGTATAAAGTATGGATAATTATTTTATCCTAAGTTCTAAGGTTGGGGACAAGTGGACCAAAGTAGCTCCCAACATGACAAGTGTCAAGTTGGGAGCATGCATACTTATAGTTTGGAATTAGTTCATTTTCCCATCATTCAGTCATCCATTCAATCATTCCAGAATTTTTCACTCACTCAGTGAGTTGTCCTCCATACCTTCCTATCACTGTACCTGAACCTGTATCCGTACCCATACCTATTTGTGTACCTAGTTAGCTTGGGAGTTGGACTGAAGAAGTGGGTTGTCATGCTCATGGGATATTGAAGAGGCGGGTTTTCAAGCCCGTGAGAAATCTCTCAAGGTGAGAGAATTGTTGGGAATTAATTTTCGAAGGTGATAAAATGTAGCTATAGGGCTCTGAGACTTCTTGTTTGGCCCGTTGTTGAAGCCCAGAAAGGAAGTGGGGCAGCCGATGGACTGTTGAGCAGAGAAGGGGCACACTTCATAGGGTGGGACAAGCATGTGGGGAATGAGGGATTGTAGGCTATTAGTTTGAGTTGGCACCTGTGACAGAGTCTTTCCCATTGTCTATGATACATCATCATCCTGGTTAGGAATCCCTTTACTCGGGTGGAGTTTAGTCCCAGCTCGGGGGTGACCCATTGCTGAGAGTGATGAGAAATGTGGTCTAAGGTTGGGAGGTTTGTGGAAGGTCTGCACGCAGTTGGTAATGTTCTTACCAAGATAAGTGTCAATTGTTTGATAAATTACATACTGCATTATTATTTAGGTGTTTATTTTTATGAATTTATCCTACGTGTGGTTTATAACTATCTTTATATTTATGGGTATTGCCTGTATATGCTACATGTATATGTTTATTGTTATTTTAGTATGAATCCGTGCATTTACAAAATGTATTTGTATGTTTACGTTTTATATATAAAGTTCTGCAAGAGTTCTGTGTGTATATGTTTTAATTGCATGCAGTTCGAAAACTTTATGTGGCATAGCTCAATTGGATGTTGGGTATGTTAAAGTATGGTATCAGAGAATGAAAGCGTTTTCTGGAGTAGCATGGCCCGACATGGGTGGTCGGGGATGTTACAATATGGTATTAGAGCTTCAATTTTCAACATTGAGCCTGGATGGGCCGAGCAAGTTAAGTTGAAGCTAAATTTTACAGAGGATTGATTTCTAAGTGGCCAAAACTCAAGTTATAGAGCATCCATGGTAAAAATTAGAAGCAATTGCGTGGAATTGGGAAAAAGTCTTAATTTTTGCTGTTAAATTCATGGGAAAATTGAGAAATTCAACGAAGTGGTGAGATATTATTGATTTAATATCTTTTCTAGCAAATTTCGACCTGGAATTTGTCGAATTTGAAGTTACAGTGAATCCATGACAGATGGAGAGAGATTAGTGATTAAAATTCTCAATTCATGAATTGAGTTTGGGAAAAATTCATTCTAGAAATGTCAACCATAGTGAGTTGTTGTTGTAGAGGTTGAATTGGTTTTATCGGGGTGAAATTGAACAAAATTCATAGTTGCAGAATGTCTACGGTAAAAATGGGAAAAAGTTAGGAAAAAAACCCCAATTTCTGCACCGGAATTCACGAGGAATTGATGCGCATAAAAATGAATGTGTGCAAGTAGGCACACTAAAAATGCATGTTGCGCAGTGAAAAGATTGTGATATGTGGAAAAATATTAGTGTGTTGTTATTCGCGCTAAAATTTGGCGCCACACAGAAAAATATTGGCGTGAGGGCGCGCGCGCTAAAATTTGGCATTGCGCAGAAAAATATTGGCATGCGGGCGCGCACGCTAAAATTTGGCATTGCGCATAAAAATATTGGCATGCGGCTGGGGGCGCGCGCGCTAAAATTTGGCACTACGCGGAAAAATATTGGCGTACAGCTGCGCGCGCTAAAATTTGGCGTTCTGCAGAACAATATTGGCGTGCAGGTGTGTGCGCTAAAATTTGGCGCTGCGCGAAAAAATATTGGTGTGCGGGTGCGCACGCTAAAATTTGGCGTTGCGCGAAAAAATATTGGCATGTGGGTGCACGCTGAAATTTGGCATTGGGCGGAAAAATATTGGTGTGCGGGTGCACGCGCTAAAATTTGGCACTGTGCAGAAAAATATTGGCGTGCGAGTGCATGCGCTAAATTTAGCATTGTGTGGTGCGGTTTGAGTGACGCATGTGTAATATTGGCGCATGGTGTGCATATGCATAATAATGGCGCGCACGATGTGCACACACATAATAATGGCGTGTGTGGTGTGTGCAGTATTGGCAGAGCGCAAAGAAATTTTGCTAGTGTGCACACAATGTGGGTATATGCTATCGCGCGGCAACTTAGTTAATGGTGCACGTGGAGTACCGGTGCGTAGTGGGGGCATACTAAATTTTGGCATGGTGTAGCATGTAGAGTAAAATGTGTGCAAAATATTAGTGTGTAACACAAAAATGGCGCGCAACACAAAAAAATTGCACGCAACCAGTATTAGTGCAAGAACCAAAATTGTGCGCGGTGGATATTGGCGCGTGACACAAAAGTAGTGCGCACCAATTATCGGCGCGATAGAGAAGTGATGCACAGTGGTTATAGGTGCGCAGGGCATGAATTACCTTGTTGTGTTGTTGCGCATGCTAAATATGGGTGTACAAGTTGAAATTTGTGCGCGTGAAGTCGTTTGGATGGTGAACAATAGCATAAAACCAGTGAATCTCCGTGACATTTTATACTGTTTGAACGTCATATTTTTGCAGTGCGTTTTTTAGGCCTTTAACAACGTTTTTAGTTACTCAAAAACGATGAGAAAAGAGTATACCAAAATACACTAAGTTACCCTTTGTCTTTGCAGCTCAAGTGAAAGAGCCTGGAGAGAGATTTCTAACGGTGTAAACCATTCGTCAAATGGAGATTTTATGAGAAAGTTACAGGACAAATGGTGGAGGGTAAATTTTAAGACCCAACTAACTTTGAAGAGCCATAACTTTCTGCTTCGAAATCAGATTGAGGCGTAGGAGAAGTAAATGGAAAGCTATTGAATCATAGAAGACCTTCCTAGAGATGAATTAAATTTGTGGTCATGTTAAAAATGTTTAAGATGGCAAAGAAGGTACATGTAGCATTCCACACCAAAAACACGAATTGGCCTAGAACTTTAGCAAGATGTAACTAGAAACCCAAAACCCAGAAAGAGGTGAAACTTGGACAGGCTGTCCAAAATATGTAAATTAAGAAACCCAATTTAGATCCTACGAAAAATCCAATGGAGTGGGTGAAAAAATGCATAATTACAACGCAGAGTTGCGCCAAGTTGAAAAATGAATAGAAAAATTAATGGACAATTTTCAAATAACCATAACTTTCTGCTCAAGAATCAGAATTGAGCATGGGAGAAGGCGTTGGAAAGGTATTGGATAGTAGAATACAAATATTCACCCATAAAATTGATCTGGGAATTCAATTTTTCAGGAAATCATAAGAAATAATTATGAAATATTATTGAACCAGAATGGTTCATATTTTTCATGAAATTGTTGAGTCGGTTAACCTAAAAAAAAATTGTTGGTTGCACATTTTGAAAAGTTAACAACAAATAGATCAGATTAGGATCAGCACAAAGTCCAAAGGAATGGAATATGCATAGGGGACTTACAGTCAGGAAGATGAAATCAGAGGGATGGATGTCTATTTGGGCATTGAAGGAACAAGCCCCAATGGACATGGAGAAGGAAGGGATGAAAACATGAATATGGTAGAGACCATTAAAATTTTTCAGAAGGATGTTCAAAGCCATAAATATGATAATTAAAAGATTATGAGAGCCAAGGAGAAACAAGAGGACTTCAACATGAATTTAATGCAAAGCTTGAACATAATAGAAAATAAATTGGATAAGGAGAGTGGCTCAAGAAAATCAGGAAGTCACAAGTCTCTTGATGAGAAAAGAAGAACCAGAAGTGTTAGCAGACATCAACTATCACTCCTCGAGGCATTACAATAAGAGAGCACAGAGAATCTCAAATCCATCCCCTGTCAGGAAGCATAAGAGGTATGGGGTGGGTGAGCTACGAGGAGAAATGAACAAAATCAAACCTCCTACATTTGATGGTGAGCACAAGAAGGATGAAGATGCAGAGACATGGTTGTTGGGTAGGAGAAATTATTTTCAATTGCATAATTATTCATCTCATGCAGAAGGAAGAATTGTCATCTATCAACTCAAGGGAAAGGCATCCAAGTGGTGGGATCAGCTTGTGCAAGTGCAACACATTAAAGAGAAAAGTGTTACTTGGAGGGAATTCAAGAAGTATTTTGAAAAGAAATACTTTACTAAGAGATACTATGACAAGAAAATGAAAGAGTTATTTGAACTCAAGCTTGGGAGTATGACCATAGATGAATATGAAAGAAGGTTTTTAGAACTATTGAAGTATGTCTCTTTCATCAAGGATTAGACTGTTAAAATTCAGAGGTATTTGAATGGATTTCCATCATTCATCAGTGACCAATTACAATATGATGATCCCAAGACATTGGAGGATACCATAAGGCGAGATAAATGTCTATATGATTAGAAAACATCAAGGCCAACTTTCCAAAAATCTTGGGAAGACAAGAAGAAATTCAAGATGAATCACAGGAAGAAGGGGACTAAGCCACCATTCTTCATAAATAATCCTCAGGGACAGCCAAATTCTATAGAATCCAGAACGATTGAGACAAGGGGTCAAAGGCTAAGGTAGCCACCTATTCAATTTTGGGGTTGTAAAGGAGATCATATGTTCAGATATTGTCCTCACACGAGTGAAAAAGTGAGGATTGTTCACAATGTACAGCAAGCTGAAACAGTGGAGAAAATGGGCAAAAATGTACCAAGGATCTATGCATCCCTGGACAATGTTAAATTATGAGCTTGATTTCTTATGCAGATTAATTCTTTTATTTTCTTCAACACTTTGATTCCAACTTAATACACTTCAACAATACCAAATCATAATCGAATAGCAATAACTATGTAGATGAGTAAGCATGCACATCAACAACACATATACCCTAGGGAAACCCTGTACAGGGAGAAAAACCCTAGAAAACGATATTCATTTATTTCATTAATAATGTAATATCACTTACAAATATCCACCATGAATTTTTTTCTCTTAAAGAGCTTGCCAAGATGACTCTGACCTGACAAAGACCTAAAATATCTTGCTAAAATACACCTCTGATGTGTTGCCTCTTTATCACTGATATGCGCCTCTATTGCTTCACCCTTAACCTACATATCAAAACTATGTTTAAGAGAGGGGTCGAATTTTGCTTATATAGGTTTAAGAGGAGAAGAGGAGAGGCTCGAAATAGTAACTTGTTTGCATGCTTTAATCATAACTCAGCTTCATACTTTAGTTCGAACTTAGAACTAGACTTGAGACTTTAGTTACAACTCAACATTACACTTTAGTTCGAAAATAGAACTAGACTTTAAGACTTCAGTTACAACTCGAATCTTTACAAGGCAATTCGAAATTCTCTTCATGGTGGATAATGTTACACGTGCCAACGCACTAGATCAATACATTTATATCATTTGCAATATTAGGAATATCGTTTGTTTCTAGCTCATAGGAATTTTATATTCTTCCTAACTTTTTCTAGATTCCTTGACTTTTTCTCACGGCTCATAAGGTTTGACTAGGCTCACAGAGGTTGTACATTCCCCCTGAATTTTGCACTATTTTGTCTATGCTCACAGAGGTTGCACATTCCCCCTGACTTTTGCACTAGACTGTCTATTCTCACAGAGGTTGCGCATTCCCCCTGACTTTTTCATTAGACTCACATAGCATCTTGTTCGTCCTGACTTTTGTTTTTACTCACAGAGGTTCTACGTTCCCCCTGGATTTTGTCAATACCTCACAAGACTAGTTGATTCTCCAAATCTCCCTATCTAGACTCAGGGTGGCCCATATGGCCTCTCATTGGAGAATGACTACTGATTCTTCCAAATTTAACACTCCCTCTCAACAAGGGAGTCATTCTCAACCACACCAAGCTTGCCTCTCAGCCACACAAACTATCTTGAGGTCATAGGCTTGGTTAGGATATCAACTACCTTCTCGCTCGTGGCTATGTATTGTAACTTTACACTTTTTATCTGGACCAAGTCTCGGATGTAGTGGTACCTCATGTCAATATGTTTTGACCTGTCATGAAATACCGGGTTCTTTATCAATTTTATGCAACTTTGATTATCACGGTGAACCACCGTCGTCTCAAGCTTGTCACCAAACAACCCAGAAACCAATTTTCTGATCCATACTGCTTCCTTGATAGCATCATTTGTTGCGATGTACCCAACCTCTGATGTAATATGTGCAATGGATCCTTGCTTCCGTCTTGACCAAGAGATCATAGCGGATCCTAAACTGAAGCAATATCCCGAAGTACTCTTCTCATCCACTAAGCTTCCTACCCAGTCAGCATCTGCATACCCATGCAGAAATAAACCACCACTGGATGTATATCTCAGACCATAAGTAATGGTCCCTCTAAGATATCTCAATATGTGCTTTGCTACCACCCAGTGTCTCTATCTTGGTTTAGTAATGAACTAGCTCATTGCAATCACTGCATAACATATATATGGCCTAGTGTGGATCATGTACATCAATGATCCAATCAGCTACCTATACATGGTGGGATCCACCAAATCTGAACCTGTATCGTAATCATGCAGCTTCCTCGGGTTGGAAATCATCGAAGTAGACATGGAATTGCAATACATCATACCAAACCTTTTTAGTACATCCACTGTGTATTTTCCTTGTGCCATAAATATCTCGCCCTGTCTTTGTCATACTTCCAATCCTAGGAAGTAATGCATCAAGCCTAAGTATTTCATCTCGAATTATGAGGTTAGTTCCCTCTTACATCAAGCTATTAGCCCTTCATCTCATGTTATAAAGAGATCATCAACATACAGGATTAGTATAACAGGTTGGTTACTTCTTACCTTGGAGTACAAATTTGCATCAACATCACTTTTCTGAAATCCCAGGATTTTTTGAAATCCATCAATCTTGTCATACCAAACTCTGGGATCTTGCTTAAGACCATACATGGCCTTCCTTAGCTTTAATACATGAGTGCCTTGGTTATGCAGTACAAAACCATCTGGTTGTTCCACAAAGACCTCATGTTCAATCTTTCCATTCAATAATGATGTTTTTACATCCATCTGATGTAGCTTCCAACCAAGAACGGGAGCTAAAGAAATAATAGTTCAAATGGAGGTATACCTGGCTACAGGGGAAAAATCCTCTTCGTAGTCGATTCCTTATTTTTGAGTGAAGACTCTGGCTAAAAATATTTCTTTGAAATTTTCCACACTTCCATCAGCTGCATGTTTGATCTTATAGATCCATTTGGAAGAAACCATTGATTTTTCTTTTGGCCTTGACACAATGTCCCAAACATTGTTCTTTATAATAGACATGTATTCCTCAAGCATGGAATCCTTCCATACTTGTAATTTATCTGATTCTTCAAATGAATAAGGTTCGGAATCACTAATTTTGCTCATCAATGAAACATAGCCTCCAAACCTATGAGGCCTCTTCCTTTCCCTGAAGGTTCCTTTGGGAGCAGTTATCCTTTATGTTTCCTGCACTATTTATTTAAGCCACCTTGGCTTCCTTTTGGCTGGAGGTTCTTCAAGAGTTATTTATAACACTTCAGTAGGTTCTAGGGGCTCATTACTTGGCCCTTCACGAGGTTCCTCCCTCTGATCATCTGACTCTTCATTTTCAGAAGAGGGTGAAGCTGGTTGAACTGCTTCTGAATCCTGTTGAAGATCTCTGGATTTCTTAAATGCAGCTTCCTCATGGAAAGTCACATCTCTGCTTACCTCTATTTTCCTCTGACCTGGTACATAAATCCTATAAGCCTTGGAGTTCTCACTATACCCCACAAAAACCCATTTCTTTCCTGAGGGTTCCATATTTGTCCTCTTTTCCTTAGGGACATGAATATACAGAGGACACCCAAATATCCTTAGATTCCCTACTTCAGGTTTGATCCCTGAGAAGACCTCTTCAGGAGTCTTTTCCTTCAAGATATTATGTGGACACATGTTCTGAATATACATGGTAGTGGAGGTAGCTTCTGCCCATAAAGAATTTGGTAGATCCTTATCAAACATCATTGTTTTTGTTGCCTCACAAATTGTCATTTTTTTCCTCTCAGCAACTCCATTTTGTTGAGGGTTATATGGCACGGTCAATTGTCTCTTGATTCATGTTGACTTGCAGAAATCCTCAAACTGAAGATATTCAAACTCTCCTCCATTGTCTTTTCTAAGGATTCTGATGTGTTTCCCTGACTGCTTTTCAATAAAGTCTTTATACTCTTTGAATTTATCAAATGTGTCACTTTTAGCTTTAAGAAAATATATCCAACATTTTCTTGAGTAATCATCAATAAAAATGGCATAATACAAACAACCACTAAGTGAGGGAGATGACATGGGACCACATACATCAGAATGAACCAGATCTAAGATGCCCTGACCTATGTTATCACTACTAGAAAATGATTTCTTTATATTTTTACCTGGATCTAGTCGCATCATGAGCCAATGCCTGAACTGAGTGTCCTGACACGAAGTACAGCCCTCCACTGCGAGTTCCAATGGATTTTGTTGTACTTAAGTGGCTAACTTTATCCAATAGTAGTTCCTTCATGTCCTTGAAGATCACCCAATATCCCTTGTCCTCAAGGGTTGCAACTGATAGTAGATTCTTCTTGAGCCCTGGAACATATAATACTTCATCAACATGAAGTCTAGCCCCATATTCCAATATGAAGGAAATAGAGCCTACTCCCTCTATCTTGTAACATTTGTCATCGCCAAGCTCAACA
>SNQJ01S0208557.1:0-16164 GCA_010110895.2 Picea sitchensis | reverse complement strand
AAACTCTACTGTTGGATTCTTCCATCTGTGACTGTACTGTGCTTAACACCTGGTGTCGTTTTCTACTTACAACTGCTTACAACTGCTAGTTGTATGCCTTATGTCTAGGGGCGTTATTGCTTGTTGTCACTGTGATATGTCGTGTGTCGTCTTGTGGTGATCGTCTGGCTTGCGTCTTGTTTGTAGTCAGGTTACTAGTTTCTGCCTGAGCAGTCGGCCATGAGCCTGTCTAATCTTCTTTCGAGAAGACATAAGACTAAAAGCCCTGCTTTCCTGTGCAGAAATAGTAAACTCTACCACCTTGGATTCTTCCCTCTGTTTTCTTACTGTGCATAAACCAGTATGTCGTTAAACGTTTGCGTTGTGCGCCTTATGCCTATGGTTGTATATTGTTGCAGTTACTCATTGTTTGCCTTCAGTCTTCTTGTGATAAACATCGTGGTTGCGTCTTGTTGGTTGTCGAGTGGCGATGTAGGGTCAAGTGTGCTTGTTACTTCTACCCACGCGCACACACCTTAAACACACATAAAAAAAATTGCACCTGTTATTAGAGTATTTGTCGTAACGAGGAGGACGTTACAGACCATCTGTGGTGGTGAGAGGGTTTTCCAACTATGAAAAAGGGTATTTTTGTCCATGTACTCTTCTTGGCACTCCATATATGCAACCTGAGGGCCTCGAGACATAATCTCCTTAATTATCCACAAAATGGGGATAACATCTAGCTCCTACTTGGGGACATGTGCTCATCGCATAGTGCATGAGAATCACAACATTTCTTGGTAGACTTGTGCCTGCCGAAAACTCAGAAAAGGGATTATAGCATTTAGGGTGGTGTTATCACCCTTCATCCATATGTATATAAATCCAAAAAGAAAGCTAAACTAGAAAAGAAAAATTTTGACATTTTTTTCAAAAATTTCTAAGCTAAGCATGAAATCAATATACAAGTAAAGAAAAAATAAAATGAAATGCATTTAAACTAATATGAGCAATCAAGAGGCAAATGCAAGGGAAAACAACATGACTTGCCTACTTGCATGGGGCATGGGTCCTAAAGAAGTCATGTGACTTGGATGTGAGGTTGGAGAAGAGATCCATCTACTAGTAGTGGCATCTTCATCCCGTCTAATGTTGCCAGGTAGTACTTTTCTTTATCATACCTCTTCTTGATTATGTAAGGTCCAATCCATGAGTTGTTATCTTTCTGGTTATATCTAGGCTTTCCCTTTCTTTTTTCTCGTATGATCACAAGACTTCCTTCATTGAAATTGATGCAAGGTGTATTTTCAACATATGGAGGATCTGTGTGGACAGTTTCTTTGATGATCTCTTCATGTTGCTCATCTTTTTTCTTCAAAATCTGGATACACCCTGGATCCTTCCCATGGTATTTTGAAAGTTTCCCTTTGTATTGATCTATCCATGGAAGAAGTGTGTCTATGGTATGTGGGAGCACATCATATTCACATTCTCTGACATAATCAGGACCATCATGATTCATCACGTGTCTATAAGCTTTCTCTCAATTGTACTGTATCTATAAAGTGTCATCTCCCATGGGAATGTGTGCATGGGTGAGATCCATGCTAAGGAAACCCCCAAGAGTAGTATACCAACTCCTAGATAAGAGCATCCCCCGAGCATATGGAATGTTGATCACTATTATGTCCATGAGAATGATGATATGTGGAAAATTAATCAGGAAGACCTCAATGTCCTCACATACCCCGAGAAATTTGATCTTTTTGGAATCAATACCACACACATTTCCATAGGGTTGGGTTGCCTTCAAACCAATTTGTTTCATTATCTTCAACGATATGACATTTGTTGAGGCCCCTGAATCAAGCATGCAGTTGTTCAAGTGGAGGCCTTTCATTCCTAATGAAAGATAAAAAGGAGGGTTATTGTCCATTGTCCGATCAAGATACATATTATTCAAAATGATGGGAGGATCCTCCTTCTCGGTTGGAACATGTAAGACTTTCAAAATTTCCCTTTTCACAGAAGGGATCTTACACATATTTGTCACTGGGACTGTCATATTCAATTTTCCAAACATGCTTGCAACATCTATATTTAATTGAATGTCATATGTAGGAGTTGACCTAGGAAGAAACTCACATATTGGCAATGGAGGTGGTGGAGACACCTTTTCTGCTAATGGAAGAGGAGTATCAAGATGTGACGGAGGGGCTGAAGCATTTTTTCTGATAGTGTAGGTCATAATTTCCCTCCTCCTTAACTCCTTCTGATAATCTGTCAATTTATTTAAGGCCCAGAGTCATAGGGTTCATAAGCTTATTCTTCACTTGGAAAAATTGAGTATTCATTTGGTCTATCTTCTGAGTCAAGAGGGAAATTGGATTAGGAGCACCGTTGTTGGAAACCTTTATTTTTTCTTCTGCTTTGGCACGAGGGTATTGAAAGGGTTCCACTTTCGAATCAAGGATATTCTCTTCAATGTCAATACTTAATTCTTTAGCTTCTGCCAATGATGTGGTATTTTATCTTTTAGAATGAATCGCAACTGCCCTTCAAAAGCATTCATGTAAAGGAGACGAACCGATGATGTTGTAGGATGGTAATCTGTTGGAATTTGATTGTACAATCTGTCAAATCTAGTAATGAATTCCTATATTGTTTCATTCTCCTTTTTCTTTACTTGATTGAACTAAGCCCCAAGTTTCCCACCATCTGCTCTTGAATAAGTTGGAAAAAACATCATAGGACGTGATATGATTGTCAGGGAGTCCTCTAAACCAATCCATGGCTTCTTCAGTCAATGATGAGACAAATAACCTCATGGACACATCTTCGTATTCAATACCTACATTGTCCATTTCCCGGCCCATGACATAAATGTGGTCCTCAACAGTTATCACATTGTTTATTGGGAACTTTGGAAACCACTTGATGAATTATTTTGGCATTGTATTAGGGTAAACTTGGATATTGGCCATGTTAATGGGTTTGTAGAGGTCCCTTTCCCAAGGGTGAGCCATTGGAGAAAGAGTAAGGGTATTATGGAAAAGGGTTTTAACAACATGATACTTGAGAGGAGGCCTTTTTTGGTAAACCTTGGAAGTTTTGAACCTCCCAGGGGGAAAAGGTTTGGGAAAGGAAGGTTTCTGGGAAGGTGGAGTCGCCGAATGAGCTCCAATATGAGCTCATCAAGAAAATGGGAAAAGGAACGTCCCTTGGGTGGATTCGCGAGGAAAGCTAATGGAAAGGCTCTGGTATAGCTTACCAAAGTGTCATTAGGGTACGAAAAAGATTCAAAATTTTCCCCGACAATGGTGCCAAAATTTTATAGAAGTTGTAGGTTGGGAAAATCCCGAACCAACCACAAAATAACGTTCTACAACTAGGGAGTCCTACACCCAATTTCACCTCGATGTAGGTCCCGCACTTCAAGGGTGACTAGGTCACTCTAGGGAGGCAATCCTGGTGACCCTAGGATGAATGAGATGGAAATAATTCAAGTGATTGTTGCCCCAAAGGTGTAGTACTTCTCTAGATGATTGTACCTTCCCGAGACAAAAAGAAAGACACCTTGCAATGATATCTGTTAGTATGGATTAGAAATTTAATCTTGTTGTCCCTAATTTGAAGCAACAAGTGATAGTTTATATTAGCAAATAAGACATCTAAATCAACATGTAAAAGCATAAGATTAACCAATGATATTATTAGTGGATTAGGCAATTAATTATGACTTAAATATGGGACTATTAGGCTGAATAAAGAAAGCTATTATAACATGTATTTTATGCAGAAAAGTGTAGCCTTATGGTTGTCTCATTCAATGGAATGCAGCAACAAGATTAACCATGGAAAAGTGCCAAGAACTATCCCAAAAAGTGTGCCCTAGTTAGTAGACTAGGTGAGTGAAGTTAGAGAGAAATCTTAGGCTTGGTTTGTGAGATAAAAGAGTTTTATTAGCTAGGGTTATGCATCCCTAATGGATGTAGGTTAAAGTTTGTAACAACAATTAAATTAGTGGAAGAGAGGGGACGCCCTACTAGGGGAAGATTCCTCTCATTGTGGCAAACCAACTCCAAGCAAGAGATATTTCAAAAGACAAAATTTCATGTTTCCCAAGGTAATGATTTTAGATCTCCAATGCAAAAAATAAATGACTAGTGCCTTAAAAAATTAGGTTAATGGAGTCAAGTAAATGAACTAGAGATGTTACTTCCTTGGGGGTGTAAATCCTCTTACTTCCCAAGGAAAGTATCTCTAGTTAGGGTTTGAGAATGACGAGTGTAAATCACCTTACTTCCTCAAACAAACCCTTGCAACATAAATAAACTTCAAGCAATAAATTATGAAGACTAGAGTGGGGGTGTAAATGCTCTTACTTCCCACTTAGCTCCTAGCACAAGAATCCTTGACTTGAAACAATGACAGCATAAGAGTAAAATACCATACCAAAATTAAGAAAGATGCTAAGACAATCCACCATAAAAGATAGAAACCATTCATCCAAGGCTAGTTCCTCATTCCTCCATCATCCATTCATCAATATAGCCATAAACAAGTGCACAAGAGACAAAATAAGCCAATTGTAGAGAAAATTTCAGTCCACGTCTTCTCACAAGAGGGAGAATTATGTCCAAATGAGATCTTATGATCTCTTATTTATACAAAATTTCACCAAGGTGACTTGTCCACATATTAAGGGCTAAACCACAAGACTAGGGGTCAACAACCCTAATATTTCCCCCTTTATCAAAGTAATATTAAACAATTCACTTGAAATTAAACTTTTGCACAAATAAAACCCTATTTTTACATGGAAGTCACCCCTTTAGGGGACCTTTTGACAATTGGTGCAAGTCATTGGTGTTTGAGAAGCTATGGTAGGCCTCCAAAGTCCACATGTCACGCATCTATGCAATCGCTTCATGACCAAGGCCTAATCCTCCTCAAAACATCCATGTATCAATGAGTGCTAACACCACCACCAAACCCTAGCCCCCGAACATGACGTCAAGCTAAAAAAGAAGACGTTTTTCCCCTCCCGGGAAAATCGTTTGGCATGTGAGGGTTGGGATAATTATTCCACATCATCTTCTAGGTATTCAATACTTCATCTCTATGATCCAACATGTGGACCCTTGGAATCCAACTTGTGGGCTTGTAGCCCCATGGAAGCCCAAGCTAGGCTTGTTCTTCCAAAACTATCCACCAACTAGGTCCCACAAGGACAAATGAGCACACCCTCCAAGGATCTCAAGTCATAAAATCATGATAATTAAATCTAATCAATAAATGATCCACCTAACCATGTTCATAAAAGATCACTTTATCAAACAATTAATTGCTCAAAGACAATATGTGACTTGTCAAGCTTGAGTATGGGAGGGTTGACGAGGTGTCCTATTGGGTAGATCTTTCCCTAGGTCAAGGAGAGTTTCCAAGAGATCCCTCTCTAAGTCATGTAAACTGGGTGAAGTGGTTGGGGTCAAGACTCAATGGGCATAGGGCTCATGACATGCAAGAGGTCATAGTGTCTAATTCACAGGTGCCTTTGTAGAGGGTTTGTGGTACCTTCGTCCACAATGCACTTTGTCCAAGCCCATTATTTTCCATCATTTATTCTTTCATAATTTTAAAGAAAGGCTGAAGGTCACTGCCCTAGAGTGGTGTCCAGATAATGGCAATGTCACCCACAAACACCTAGTGGAAATGAGTAGGTTGACTCATGGTGAGACCCCCTTTCTCTCAGCCATGCAACTAAGATCCATTACCCTAGTTTGGTGATTAGATGATGGAAATGTCATACCACTAGATATCCATGGACGTGATAGGTCGGCTTGTGATGAGACCTATTATCCTTCAACTAACCTTTTAAACATTCTTTATTATATTGTGGGTCCCCTTTACTCAAAGATAATTGTTTCACTGCTTTCTTGGGTGATCCCTGGGTGAAGCATCTAGAAGGTTCATACAAGGATTTTATCTTTTACCCAACATCAATCCCTCTAGGCCTTCAACCCCTTCTTCCCATAGAATGAGGGACAACCCCTTCTTGGGTCAATACACCCTAAAATCCCAAGAGGTAATCAACTGGGTGGAAATAATGATGGAAAGTGGTAAGTATGGTTGGGAATGGTACAATGGCTCTTTAAGGGAGATCCTAGTAGAAAACCCATCCCCGAGGAAGACCACTTACTAGGGCACAATGTCAACCACCAAGGTGCAGGGAAAAAGGAATAATGTCCAAGTATATATCATGAAATCTAGAGGAATCTAAGATACAACATACTCAAATGGATTAAATATTGAAATGATTCTCACCATAATAATGACTTGTACCTCATGGAGAAAGGCCCACTGCTTTCTAGAAGCCAGATAATGTGGTGGATGCCATCTGAAAATATGTGACCATCTGTGGTGGTGAGAGGGTTTTCCAACTGTGCAAAAGGGTATTGTTGGCCATGTAGTCTTCTCGACCCTCCATATCTGCAACCTGAGGGCCTCAAGACATAATATCCTTAGTTATCCACAAAATAGGGATAACAAGGCTTACATATGCATGACCAACAACCTACAATTTACCATGCATTAGCATTACAACATCAACATTCTCGCATTAGCCTTTACGGCCTTACAACACGCCTCTTTATAGGCTTTAAAATAGGTAAAAGCGTAAATATTGGCACCCAAAACTGGTTATAGATCCATGCATATCATTGGATACAAATCCCACAAAACCCGAGATTCTATTACAGTCGAATCCAAGTCGGGTTTACCAGTCGACTACCAGTCGACCTTCATTCAGTCTCTATTCGGTCGTCTCATTCCCGCACTTCGACCTCTTGTCGGTTGAGTTGACATCGATATCTTCAACTTCAACTTTACCCTCGACCTTCGACTTGTTGTCGATATACCTAGACTACGACTTACTGTTGATCCACCTCGACTTTGACTTGTTGTCGTGTTGTCAATGTTTTCGATCTACCTAGACTTCAACCATCATTTGATTCACCTCAACTAAACTTTCATTGCAAAGAATATAACAACCCAACACCTGGTATCCTAATTTAGTTGTAAATTCCCCAGTACCTGAGTTTTTAGACCAATAGAGGACATCCTCCTTTTCCTCTTGTAACCTAACATTGTTAGATACTAACTTATTGATATATCGATTCCATTCATTTGCTTCGGCGCCAACTAGTCCCAATGCTTCCATTGTCTTATATCCTGACCTCCCTCTAGCTTGGGGGGATCATGCATTGGTGTCTTCTAGAGAGAAAATACTAGATGATTGAAGATATTAGAGTAGGGAAGCCAAAATCAAAAAATCATTCTTTGCCCCCAGCCAAGGTTCTTCTCCAACTCTAACCTTTCTACCATTTCCAATCCTCCACACCATTCATTGCTCAACAAGTGGAAACACATGTACTAATTCTTTTTAGATAATGGATCCCTTTGAATAATTTCTTAGATCCCTATAACATTCTTCAACTGACATTTCTTTCATGTACTTGGATTTCATAACCCTTCCCCACATAACTTTGGGCAACTAAGGACTGAGAAAAAAGGAAAATATTTTTAATCCTCCATCCCTAGATATTTTTTGGATTTTCGACATGACTCCATCTTACCATGGTAATGCATCCAGACCTACATGATCTTGACCATAAGAACTGGAAACTAATATTTTTTATTTTGCTCAAAATGCCTTTTGGCACGGTGGCTATTGAATTCCAGTAAACTGGTATGCTCTTAAGCACATACTTGAGTAGAACTAATCTTCCTCCCCTTGAGAGAAGCCTATTAACCCAAAGTGACACATGTGCCTCAAATTTCTTATACAACCAAAACCAATTTAAGAATTTGTAATTATCTAGCTTGAGAATAAAATCGAGGTACTTAAAACCAGACTCCAACTCCTTCCTAGGAAAAGGAAGAAGGTTTCCAATCTATTGAATCATATGATTAGACAAACAATGAGGAATTAAACATGATTTGTCGAAATTTATTTCCATACATGTAGATTTAAAATAGAGATCCAAGACTCCTTTTAAGGTGGTAAGGTCCCTCATAGACCCTTGAGAAAAACATAACATGTCATCAATAAAGAGCATATGTGAAATGGCTTCTTGACATGACACCATAACACCCCTGAGGACTCCTTTCACCCTGGTATATTTTATCAATTTACTCAGTGCTTCAACAACTATTATAAAATTTTGGAAAGGGAACAATGTACATCTATGTATAAGTCATCATGAAGCTCAAAATAAATTGGAGGGGGCTCTGTTGACGAGCGCCACAAAATAAATTGACTGTACACACCCCATGATCCAATTAACGACAGGTAAATCCAGTTCCATTTTCAACAAAACTAACTGGAGAATGGTATAGCTTACTCTATCCTAAGCTTCAGACAAATCCAATTTAAGGATAGCCACAACCTGATTGAATTGTTTGATATAATGAAGGGCTTCCTGGGTGATTGTCATCGTGTCATAAATGTGTCTTCGTTGAAGGAAGCCAAATTGTTCTTCATAAATAATCTCACTTAAAATTGGATTTAGTCTTTTGGCTATGATTTTGGCCACAATATTATAAATCACATTGCAACAAGAAATATATTGATGATCCCCATAGGAAACACCTTCTTGTTTTTTGGGGATAAGGGCGATGAAACTAGAATTGAAGGACCCCAACACTTTCCTAGTCCTTTTGGATTCCCTTACCACCTTTAACAGATCCTCCAACAAATCTTAGAAACCAAGAAAAAATTCCATAGTGAGAGCATCAGGCCCTAGAATCTTCCATTTTTTCATAGAAGAAAGAGCAACATGAAATTTAGGCTCGAAAACCTCTTGCACCAAAGAACGATTCATTTCTTCCGTAAATACTAGAGGGAATTTAGATATCACCTCCATAATATCTTGGATTGGACAACCATCAAGCTCCTAAAAGAGAGATTTGAAATGGTGTCATGCTCCTTTGCTTTGTCCTTAAAGCAGAGCACAATAGAACGATATGAAGCTCTGACTTCCCATATTGTATTCACATTTTTAAGAAACTTCGCAAACTGATGGAAAAATTTGTGCTGGTATCACATTTTTTGATCCAGATGGCTCTACTCTTAAGCCACCAAGTTTTCTCCTCTTTCTCCAGTTTCAAGTTTTAGGATGATTCATATGCCCACAATTGAGCAAGTTGAGAATTGGAAAGGGAACCCAAAGCATTGTCCTCATTAAATTTAACAATCTTGTCCTCAACCTCTTTCAGCTAATCTTGAGTCCTATGCTTGTAATATTTTATCCATTTCTTCAAAACCGCTTTAAGTCTGGCTAAATTGTCTGCAAATTGTCACATAAAAGATGTGGAAGAAGAGGGTGAAAGATGATCCCAAGAGTCTTCAATGAGGAGACTACAATATTCCTCTGCGAGCCACACATGATTGAATTTTAGAGGCAATGGAGGTGACTCTCTACTATAATCCATATTGAGTATGATTGGAAAATGATTAGAAAGACCTCCGATGGACACCCATGACTTCATTAAAAACATATTGTTCATCAGTGGCTGTGAAAATAAAAATCTATCTAATATTTTTGACATCTCTTCTTCATTGACATGAAAATTCCTCCAGGTAGGAACCAACTTCACTAGCCTAACATATATTAAATGATGTTTTTCGAAGAAAGCCGAAAAGAAACCACTTTTCACATCTTTGCTGGGACTAGCCCCCCAAACTTCTCTTAAAGATAAATTAAGACTCAAATCCCCTCCGATTAGGACCAAGGAATCATTCAAATCCCCTGAATCTATCAACTTTTCCCAATAAGGGACTCTATTGGAATAAGGCCTATAAACATTTAAAATATTGAGGGTAATTACAATATCTTTTATCTCCAGTTTTACCAAGATAGTTGAATTGAAAGACGTCAAAGAGGTAGCATTACAGGAAAGACTCAATCCTGTCAGTAAACCTCCTGACTGGCCTTCAAACTTTGTCTCTTGAATTAAAATTGCATTTGGCTTATGACTCAAAATGAGCCTTTTGAGGGCTAGTTGCTTACAGGCACCCCCAACCTCTCTTGCATTGAATGATAGCACAATCATGGAGGAGACTTCTTAATGGATTTCCCTACTCCAAGGGCCCTTGTGATGGTGGATTGCTTACCTTTCCTAATATCCTGGACAACTTTTTGTTGTGATTTCAACAAATGGGACTTCCTCCCCACTAGATTAGGGTGAATAGGGTCAAGTGCTAAACCACCTAGCAAAAAATAATCATCCTTATGTTTATTATGACGCCTAAGAACATGCCGTTTTTTTAGGGAATAGGCTTCCCTCTTATCCTTAGAAGAAGGATTGGCCTTTGCCTCCGAAGCACCTCAAGTGTTCAAAGAACTACACTCTTTGAATGGCCTCACTTCCAAAGGGGAAACAAGGGTAAGGGAAATAGGGTTTCTAATGAGAGGAGTCGGAACTGGGGAGCCAAACAATGGATTAATAGAAACCAATGCGTTCTCACATTTTAAATTAAGAGTATCAAAAGGGGAGGGAACCAGAGATAAAGGAGGGACAGGGAGCAATGTACCAGGGTTGGATACTATAGGGCTCGTCTCATTCCTCAACTTGATCACTTGTGCAACATCTTCAGCCTCAGGGGTGCAAAAACTACTTCCACCCACCTACTTGGACATATTTTGACTATCATTCTTCTACTCTCCCTTGGAATATTTCACCCGTACCTTCATGAACTGGTCCATGTTTAGAAGATTTTTTTTAAATTTTCTTGAAGGTGTCCAACCTCATGACAAGCGAAGCATAGAAATGGAAAATTCCAGTAATATATTTTTTGTTTCCACTTAAAATCATCAAACACCAGATCCATATCCCCTACTACTCCATCTCTGAGATCCACCTCAATTTGAATCTAGGCCCACCACCTATCTTCCTTAGTATCCCAATTTGGCTCCAACCCTACGAATTTTCCAAACTTATTCCATATAGATTCGGTGACAACTTTGTTCCAAAGACCAAGGAAGCCAAGGAAATATGTCCCATACCTAAATGATAGTCACAGTAGCCCTGAAAGGGTCAAAACCAATTGACCATTTATGAATTACTAGTCCCGACGGACCCCCGCTCCATTTTTGTCCTAAAATTTTCTCACAATCATCCTCCGATTAGAAAATAAAACACAACCAACAACACACCAAGATATGAAAGACATGCATATATCCTATCACAGGAGCTCAATTCAACTCCAACCATTGGGACAAAGATTCATCTGAACCACGTTGTTGTTGAATCACCCCACCAGGGCCTTGCATAAAAAAATCAATATATCGTTGATCTTGGCATCCTTTCCAACCACCATATCAACCTTATCCTTCCATGATCTCACACACTTCTTTTTAATTTTAAGTGAACCATTCCATTGGCTCAGACATGTGCCTGCAATATCTTCCATTTCCCCATCGACCTCTTCCGAAGATGAAACTAGTGATCCAGGAGCATAATCCAAGGGAGAAAGAACCAAAGAAGGGATAAGATAGGCATTAGTAAATCTTTCCTTAAAGGGGTTTGTACCTTCCACTACGACTACAACGTTTTTCATATTCAACCCTCTTAGTGTCACAAAGATGGCAGATTCTTTCATCCCATGGTGTTTTGGGAATTGTCCAACGCCCAATTTCACAATTTAGCTCGTAAGAGTTTGTTCTTATTTTAACAATGTTGATTTTCTTCTTTGCACTTCTCAAAACTGAGTGGTAATTTTGATCTTCTAAATTAGGCTTGACCACCTCCTTGTAGTATCTTAGTTTCCTTTTATCCTCTAATTTATTATCACACCACATATTCTCCTTAAATTTAGAAATGATAATATTTGTAATATTAACAATGTTTTGCATGATGGCTTCTTCTTGTATTCCCCAATGATTTAGCCAAGATTTGACATCTTTATGCCATCCTCGGTTGAGTCTCTGGTGGTTTTGGCTAGATTTTGAAGCAATTTTGGGGAGCCTCTTGTCGTCCATGTTGTTTATCTTATTCTTGTAAGTTAGATATCTAATTATAGCAATGTTCTCAATGGGGGAAAGACTTGCTTCTATGAGAAGTATAGGATAGGGTGTATTGCCCTTAATTTTGAGATTATAAGTTATAAAATTCTTTTGGATCTGTTCTATCTTTCTCTAGGATTCTCTAGAGATACTGCAACCCCAAACTTCACATCCATATAAGATAACCAGAGTGGCGAGAGTGTGAAAGAGGCATTTTTTCTTATCACAAAGATAAAGGTCCACTGGTTTACAATTGCTTTCAATCCCATAATAATCTTTCCACTGTCTATTTATCACTTTCTCCACACTATAGTTCCAATTGAACTTGTGGTGAATATAGATTTCAAGATATTTGTATGAAGGCACTTCCTCCAAGCTATTTTTTCCATACAAAAGTATCGCAGGTGATCTTTTTGAATTTAATTGTTATAACCTTTGTTTTGTCAGTGTTCACAGTCATGCTCATACTAGAGCAGAAGTCCTTGAGAATTATAAGTTGCTTACCTAAATCATAGAGACTCTTCGCCATAAAGACAATATCATCAACATAAAAAAGAAAGATGATGACTATACTAGCGAGAGTCGAACCAACAAAACTTGTATCCTCCAAACAATATTATAACTTATCAACAATAAATATTATAACCATATATAATAATTAAAACATTTTTAAATTTCCCTTTTTATGATATTTTTTTCCATCTTAATTTTTAAGTACATAATATCGCATACACAATAAAATGCACTTTTTTTTTTTAAATGCAATTACTTAGAATAAGTATAATGTAGTATTTAATTCACTAGAATATAAAATATCAAAGATTTAAAAGCTAGAAACTTATTCGAAAGATATTTAGTGTCATAAAAAAAATGCACAATGTGTACTTAAAAAGGTGCTTTGCATATTAAAAGTTATTCCAATAATTGATATGAATAAGTATTTAAACATATTAAAACGCATATTATGTGTCTACAAGACGTGTCATAAAAATTGCTCAACAAAAGGCCTATCGCAAGGTTAAAAGTTATTCCAACAAGGGAAATAGTTGCGATGTAGCTAGTCCCTGTCTCATTGAAAAAATTGAATTTTTGATCTCCAGAGGTAGCCTGTATTTCGGGTCTAGCTTACTTGTTTACTGTGACGAGTACAATATTCGTTATCTCTACTACATATTTTTAATGAATAACGTTCCATCTCTTCAATGAATATGGTTTTCTTTCTCGTTTTCTTAATTTTCTTTGATCAAATCCTTGAAACGAGTTGGTGGGATTGAGAAATCCAAATTACGTGTTTTCTCACTTGGTTGCTTCATATTTAGGTTCAATGTGGGTTCAATATGATGACCCTAGTGGTTCAAACTACAAAAATGATGCAAGAGCAAAGACACCCCAAGTCAAAGTGGAAATTCATGAACCTTCCAGAAGGCGCAGTGTGGTTGAGAAGATGAGACTTCCTCATAATCAAATGGATTTGTTTTGAAATTGTTGTTTGTGGAAATTAGTTAGAGCTTTGTGGAGAGGATTGTGGATCTAAGATGATCCATGATATTGCATTTTCTTGTTTAAATGTAGGCCTACAGGCATTGTAAAATAGGGACTAACGAAATGTAGATCAGGTCGAGGAGCAGCCAGGGCCTAAGAAGAGCCCTTAGTTGTAATCGAGCTCAATCCATTAATGAAAGTTTGGTTTTTTGTACTCTTGAATTACATTCCATGTGTGTGTAATTATGTGTCGAAACCACAAGTTGATAGATGAATGTGTGTGAGAAGTAATCGTGAATTTGTGTTACAGGGTTGAATGACGTAGACGTAGCGAAGGAAGAGATCGATTGTCGATCGCTGAAAGGATCGACGATGATCTATTGTCAAGTGATATTGTGTAAAATGGATATCCAACTGTCCATCCATGAAGAAGATCGACAGTTGTCATTGAAGTCGTATCAACAAAGTAAGGGGAGTTCAGTACAAGGAGGTTCGACACACATGGCATAAGTGGAATGGCAAGGAGAATCATGACCGTTGGATCAAGTTCAAGTTAAGTCCTGACCATTGGATCGAGATCATAATAAAGTTCTCACTACATGTAGCCGGAGAATCATGACCATTGATCACTAGTGGGATCAACGATCTAGATTATTGTGGACCACGGACAATATGGGTTCTAAGGAATTGGAAAGCCTAAAAGTTCTGAAGTCTCAATGACGAAAAATGTCAAAGTGACATAAGAACTTCCATTTAGGAAGTGACACTGAGTGGAGACTTGGTTCCATGGTAAACCTTAGAATATAGATCGATGATGGAGATTATATCTTCGACACTTGAGATCAACGACTCTCCTTATGGCGGATTGCGACCATCGGGAGCTCTGGGTTGTTGATAAGGGCGTAAATTCCCAACATTCCGACACTGAGATAGGTCAGGCTGATGTTAGAGCCCCACTCCATAACTGACACGCGACGAGAAGATTTCAGAGTATTCAAGGTTCCATGGTGGTCCCATGATTTGTATTGAGGTTTGAGTAAGAACAATCAACGATCCAGAAAAGTCCCGAGATCCAGATCAACGACAGACATTATATTTCCCCATTGCTGTTGATCGTTGATCAACTTCAGGATCAACAATCCACATTGATTGAATACCTTCCACGTTTAAGTCGTGGTTCTGAGCATTGGTCATATGAAGATAAAGAAGTTGAGCGCCAAGGGCCGAGAAAAGCATTGAGGGATTTCGATTAATCGACAGTTCCAGCCTTTGGTCGCGTGGAATAAGTGTTGATCCCGAGGAGGTAAAGGATAAGCGCTCGAGTCTACGATCCTGTGGTCTTAGTGCCCGATCTTATGAATGAAGGTCGAGCAGTAGCAAAGATGAGGAGAGTGCCAATAAAATTCATGGGGCCACTACAAGCTTAGGGTGCATTCGAGGGGGATTAAAGAGATATTGTTGATATGGGCCTATTGAGTCCATATCATGGGTTGAATAACCCACAAGTCAGAGGATCAAATTCAATGGTCCTAAAGACCCCGATTATTGGTCTTATCAAGTAAGTATCAGGACACAGGTTCTGGAACTTATCAAAAAACAACAAAGCCTCCCTTTTTTTAATACCTCTCAATATCTCCATTTTTCACATTATTTTAAAATAGGATGCAAATCCATCACTAATGAAACTATACACACATATAGATCCAATTATGCATATTCAAAATATAAGTTTTTTTTAAATAATGATGTTTGTTATTTTTAATTTATTTTTGTCTCAAAATATTAAAATACAAATGTCTTTTGTTCATGCTCTAACTTTTTATCGCCTTACCCATTTTAAGAAAAAAATATATATGTTGCACTAATATGCACCGAAATCTAAACTATTTTTTCTTTTTAAAGTTGATCATGTTAAGACTCTCAAACCATGCACTAATGTTTGACCTCATAATTTCATGGTTTTGATGACTTTCATTATATATATTAACATTGAAATTTTTGAAAACATAGTTGTGCATAAGAACAAAGCGTTCATTACAATAGTACAAATTATTTTAAGGAAATTGCATCATTTAGGTAATGGGCTAGGAAAATTAACATACCATTTTTTAAAAAACTCAAATTTCACATAGTCATACAAAACTTTCATAAAAATATCCTCAAAGCTAATTTGATTTCCTACATTTAATCTTCTTACACCATATTCAAATCAGTGGTCAAAGTACTTTGAATTATCCCTCCAAATCAATATATTGTTGTTTTTCCTTATTATTATTAATGCATCATGAGAGATTATCATGAACTTCAACTCACCCAAGTGTATTTAATATTCTTTGTATGTTGACCAATGAGAATGAGTGGATTGTATTTAGTATTCTTTTTTTTTCACTAATGAGAATGAGTAAATTGGCATTGTTTGCATTGTGATTGAGTTTTGTATATTATCTAGGTGTATGATATCATTTAAGTTATATAATGTGTTCTAGGGATAGTTTTGCATATTGTTGTATATACATGCTACTCCATGCCCCAATTCCATTAGGTATATTTTAGCTAAACTATTTCTTTCAAAATTCTCAATAAACAAAAATAGTACATTATTGTTTTAATGAAAAAATATTATGTTGAATAT